>JABFOS010000127.1:0-11012 GCA_022817785.1 Amitus sp. ZL-2020 | reverse complement strand
GCTCATCCCTGGGTATTTCCGCCTCTGTCTTCGAGTTTAACAGGCGCTACGACTTCCTCTCTTTTGCTCCCGGCATCGATGAGCCCCGCGGCCGCGGCGGCTGCCGCTGCTTCAGCTTCCGTCACTGGAAGCCCGGACCATGCGATGCATGCGGCGGATGCGATCGCGCGGAGTTACTTGCAAGGTGAGATGGGTCGACAGCGAGAAAAATCAATTGTGCAAATTGCACTTTCAGGTATAATTTAAATGCAAGGTATGCACTTCCTCTTGTTGATGTTTGGCCAACGTGATCAATTATCGATTCCTTTTCTCGTGAATGGGGAAAATTTGAAAACTGTATTTTCATAAGATAATATGTCCTACATTTTGTTGCATTTGTAATTTGTTATTATGAACGCGTATATGTAAACACATTTCATGTTTGTGTCCAGCAACGCTCGATTGACGACAGAGCAAGTAGGTTAGATTTCTACGCCTGAAGGTCGAGGGTACCGAGGAGAGATGCGAGCTAGTTTCACGATTTACAATCTTGTTCAACATAATCAATTGAAAATATCAAGGCAACGAGAAAAAGTGTGAAACAAGTTGTACTAATTTGCCGAAAAATTTCCTCGTCGTAATTTTCGATAATGCGAGTGACGAGGAAACTTTCACTGTAATCTTTTGTAATGTTATGATGTTGGCACGAAAGCGAAAAGAGCTATAAAAGAGTGGACCATTTGCGAGGCATGAAATTTTCTCTTATGCATGCGCATTTGCTGAAGAGACCGTAGAATCTTTGTCTGCAAGTGTAAAAGTCGAAGGGAAAATTCTTTTTTTCCCCGAGTTTTCTCTCGGAAGATAACGCTGGTGCATATGAATTTTGAAAAATTGCTCTATGACTCTTATAATTATACCAAAACAACGGCAGCTTTCAAAAACGTCATATTGAATATATGATATATCAACGAGCTGCAAAATTTATGGCTTCGTAACTGGACTGACGTTCCAAAATCATCCCCTCCAAAAATTCAAATGAGTTCAAAATCCCAAAGTCTGAACATGGACCTGTGTCTGAACACTAATCGATGAGAATGAAAAATCTTTTGATTGCAAAGTCGAAATTTCGTATGAGAACTTTGCAGGGAGATTTCAAAGTTTTCTCATTTCGACTCCATCATGCTGTGTTTAGAAGCAGGTTCATGTTTAGACATCGCTACTTTTATTGCAGGTGGAAATATTTGGAAGAAAAAAAAAATTTGCCATTTTTGGGTGCGTTTGATTAACAAAGACGTGCATGTTTTACGGTCGACCTGAAGAGATGGCGAGTTCCCTTACATCATTATTTCATTTTCCCTTTCTCCGCTGACAAGAGTCTTTCACTCTTCTAGTACCAAGTTCCGCAACGCACATCTTTTCTTTCGCCTTTCTTTTACTTCCAACGGCACACGGAGGCGACGCGTTGCCTTTCTCTCATTCCACCGGTTACTTCTCTATTTTCTGCCATCAAGACTAGCACGCCGAAACCGGATTAAAATAAATAGAGTAACGGCAAAGTAAACATCCGTGAAAAATTCTTCATTGAAAACCCCAATTCTTTTTTACGCTTTGAGAAAGTGCATTTTGGTTTGCTTTTCTCGAAACTAGCTCGAAAAATATACGCTCTTATTTATCCTCGATGAAGTACTTTCAGTATTCAATCCACTTATCGCGTTGGTAAAATCTTCATATGTATTTGAAATGCGAAAAAGTCGTCTCTCGAAATAGTTTTTTTTTATAACTGAATCTAAAAATCATTAAGATGCTTTTGAGGGAATCTCGTACTTTTCCTGGTTTCAGAAAAAATTCTTCAACTAAGGCCATGAAATTTTATCTTTATTCACGTAAGAGATGAAAAGCTGGAAACGAATTCGGGACTGAAATAATTATTTCATGAAAGAAAGTCTTATGGGATTTTTCGATCAAGTATAAAGGTACTACTTGTTTAAGAGATATAATTCAATTTTGGATATTAAATTTCTTCAGAGACCTTATTTTCATCGGCATTGGAAAACCTAGAACTGGATTTGAACCTGGAATAAGTATTCCATAAAGAAAAAAATTCTTTTGAATGCTCTGGATAATTTGAATGGTTTGAGATTTCCTCAATCACGCTGAAAACATTCAGTTTTCTCAAAAGCCTTTGATTTCCATGCTTTCGAAATATTCAATGCACGTCTCGAATTTCAAGTAATTTTGTTTTTAGAATTTCGCTCATGAAAGGTGCTAACACATCTCTGTCTTCCAGCGCGTGACGAGAGCGATGTTTTTTTATCGTTGAAGAGTAATATTCGTGTAGGATAGTTAGCATTTATGTCCAACAATTCCATATAAATTCGCGAAAAAAATTGCATACTGTTATCTAAGATTTTTTTGTTTTCATCTCAAATATCCGAGAATTCAAGTTGTAAAGATCAGAAAATTTTATTCTGAGTGTGGAATGAAAAAGATTTTTAACATGAAATAATAAAGTTATCTTGTGAAATTTTGGAAAATCGAAATCACTAGAAATTTTCCATTCCTTTGAGGTGCGAAACTAAGACTGACTTGTTTTTCTAATATTTGCCATTGAAAGCAATTACGTCTTTCAGAAAATGACTTGAAAGGCCTTGTTAAACTAAGAAGCTTTTGAATTATCACGAGGAATAATATGATCGCATTGTTTTCCGAATCATATCCCCACCATACAACACAAAAAAACAAAAAAACCAGTATAATTGGTTTTCCACGCATTCTAAAAATAAAGGTCTTGAAGCAAAACCACTGCACGAAATGTTACCGAGAAAAAACACGTAAGAACTAAGCGAAAAAAAAACCAAAAATCAAAATCAGACATGTCGATATACCGAGGAAATTTTGAGAAGCGGAAGAAAAATTTACCCAAGATCACAAAGACGTTTCCGAGGGCCAAATATGAAATTCTGCGCCGAAAATAAAAGGCTTCATATAAAAGTATCGAATGTAATGAAAAACGCCTCTTAACTATGACTTTTGTAACGATAATGCATGAATTTTATCTATTTGAAGTTCCTGGAAGTTTTATTACTCAGGCATTAGCTATGAAGGCGATGCAAAGTTCCTCGCGCCACGTAGTTGTAATGACATAGTGATTTATGGTGACACCGACGTAGGATTAATAGTGCTCTTATCTACGAGATATTATTAACGGTGGTTCGCTATCTTCCTCTCTCTCTGAGAATACTAGCGACCTTCTCTCTATTCGATCGCGTCAATAAATTCATCTCAACTGACCGACTCACCCTAAATCATTCACGATACTTGAATGCTTATTTGCACGATGAAAAATACGAGACCAAAATTTTTCAATCATATTCTGTTTCAATTTTCAAACTCCAGCAATTTACACAATCCCTAGAACCCAAAAATTCCAGTTATATTTGAGATGAGTAATTACAGATGGATTTAATGCGCTCAGAGTATCGGAGATTCCGTAAAATCTTTTCTCAATACACCTCAAAGTTACAGATGTTCAATTTCGATTCCACGTATTTGGATTGAATTCAATAATTGCAGTAATCAATTCCGCCGATCGGATTCTCGTGATCGGTACGTAACATCGAGATTGAATTTAAGAACTCTAGCCCCGATCGAATCAGTTCGTGCCCTGTGAGCGAATCATTTTTCCGTAAATAAATTAGTTCAATTTTTCGATAGACCGAAAAGCGGTTTCCTTGATCTGGAGGTTCGCTTTACTCAATAATTGACAATGACGAATCACTTCCAATCCAACCGCAATACTTATCGCATCGGGAATGTGTAATACCACTGAACCAAAGTGTTACGTTTCATGTTCGTTTCTGATTCCATCCATCACATGAGAAATTCATCAACGACATTAACTTTGTTCGTAGTAACTCTGCCATTCAATTCAGCCAAATTAATCAAGTTTTTTTAAACTTTGGAATTCCAGCCAACTACATCTTACGTATTCGAAATCGGAGACGAACCAAGAGAAGAACATGGAAAAATGCAGAGAGTATTTGGAGAGCATGCAGTGATCAATTCCGATCATACCACCGACGAATGGGGCCATCATCCCTTCTTAAGGTTCAGATCCTTGAACAACCACAGTTCAAGTGGAGCTCGCTTCGTCTCGGGGGAAAAAGCCGCCCCGAATATCGACGTCGATGTAAGATTTTTTTCCCACGTCCATCAGTGCATGCAAATATTTGAGTTTCAAAGTCCGCGCGACAATCAGAAAATGCGAAAAAGATTTTTTCGTCGCTTGAAGTAGCGATTGAATGATATTAATTTACAAGTGTAATCATGATTTCAACAGCCCCGGACTGGAGCTCGGGTTTTTAGCGAAGAAGAAAAAAGAAGAGCGTACACGTCGAGAAAGGATGTAGCAGCAGCCCCGAGCCAATCGATACCACCTGACAACTCTAATTTGAATTCCAATGCCTGGTCGGATTTGAAGATATCCAAGGATCCCCGAGACATAGATTACGTAAATCTTCCACAACAACAGCTTCCAGAGCAGATTCCTTCAGATAGAATTCCCGTGGCTGAAGCGCTCACTTACGATATCCTGAAGCCTAATCAAGATCCTTTCACTAATGAAATTCAAGATATCAATAATGATTTGTCTGGCAGCGTTTCTGAAGATAAATTAGCTTCCGAAGCAGATGGGGATTTCGGGAAACGTGTAGAGGCCGTTAAAAACGAATCGAGCGAGTCGATTATCATCAACGAAAGCGCCGTCTCGGATCCTCCTCCCGGTATTTTTCTTCCCAACAGAGCAACGGACATGAAAAATCAATATACCCTGGATAAACTATCGCATCAAGCCAACAGAAATGAAAGCAAAAATCAAGATTCTTTTCCTTCGAGTTCAATGGACTTGGGATCGGAAACTTACGCGACGTCAACTTCTCCGAATCTATCAGAAGAGACGTATCGATCTCATGAGCCCATGAAAGAAAACAACTACGAAATCCTCGATGGGTCTGACTTTTATACTTCCGCGGCTTCGGATTTTCATCAGTCGAGTCAAATTGCAACGAATCTTCCAACACACTTTACGAGTACGCCTCAAGAATTGACATCGGTCAACGTGCACGGTGAAGAATCCGAACTTCAGAAGAGCCCCGACAATCTTGAGATAGCGAGCTTTCTGGAACCCAAATCCAGTCATGTAAAGCCGATCGTAGTTGCTGAAATTTCGGAGCGTTTGCATGGTGCAAAGGCTTACGTCTTTCCCGATGAAAGAGGACAGTATTACACATCGTCAAGCGTGACCGAACTTGCGGATGAAAATAACGGGACAGCTATCTCGGTCATCTTGAATCCCATCCAAGCTGGAGTAGCTTTGGTCAACGATGGCAAAGCGCACTTGATCGATGGCGAATCGTACGATCTAGCCCAAGACACGGATCGCGTAGCAGACGAAAGTCAAAAATCACTTTCCAAGTCCGAGGTCGGACGCAGAAAGGTCAATGAGTTGGATTCGAAGCAGAATGAAAATGACGAAACAAGCACAAGTTTGCCGGAAGAAGACTCGTTCGAAATTCAAAAATCCGTTGAACTTTACCACTACACCCCTTCGCAAGAAATACACTATCCTCCCGTTTTCCAAAGTCCTCGAATCGAACCTCCCCGACCGACGGATCAAATAAACGAGTGGGATCCCCAGCGATTCAGCGAGGCAAATACCGACTCTCCGTATCATCAAACTAGAGATAGCGCTAAGAACCAAGTTCTCTACGTTCCGGAAACGAATGACAGCGTCGAGGAAGATAACACCAGTAAAGGCGACGACGCGAACATCGCAGCGGCGTCATCGTATCCCGATGAATTCGCATATCTCCACAATTACAAAAACTACGGATCTACGAAAATACATGATATCATCCACTCCCAGGTTCGTAACCCTGGAAGGAACGATAAATATCAGTACATCATTGCTCTTCCACAGAAGGCACTTTTGATGGATCAATCATTACATAAGAACGCTTTCCACTTCGATCCACTGCGAATTCCACCTCGTCAACAACAGAAACCTTATTTACTCAACAAGAAAGTGGGGAACAAGGACGTATTGACTCCGCGTCCCTACACCATCGAGAGAGTGGTCGAAAAGAGGATACCTATTCCAGTGGAAAAAATCATCGAGAAGAAGATTCCTGTACCTCATCCCATCCCAGTACCTGTGCACATTCCTGTCGAGAAACCAGTGACTGTGCCCTATTTGATTCCCTTGCCAATTGAGAAAGTTGTGGAGAAAAAAATCCCCATTCCGATTGAAGTGACGAAAATTATAGAGAAGCCTGTACCGGTAAACGTCAGAAACTTTTCCCCCACTACACGACTTGGCTTGACGGCTCATCAATCCATTATTAAAGCACAAGATCACGAGTCTCATCGTGAAACAGTCAGCCCTAATCCCTTGTACTACAGCACCGCTCCAGTAAATCAATCTCAGTACCCAAAAACGGTAGTTGGTTTCGGAGATAATAGAGGCATTGGATCGGTTCATAATTACGTTCCCAAACAGCAACAGAGTTTGAAAAAATCGCCAATTTATTACGTCGTACAACCGAGTGTTTTGACATATTCGTCCCATAATACCAACAACCGCAGAACGCAAGCATCGCAGCGTCTAGCGATGATTGAAAAGATTCAAAAGGACGAATATGTTGGACCAGTACCGCCGCAATCACCGCATGGCTCGAGCGCTCAAAGAATCGTCAACCAAAATCAGTGGGCGAAAACCTCACTCGTTGGAAGGTTACAATCCCAGGGTGCAATCTCGTCCAGAAAATCTAGACAAGACTCTCAACTTTCTCGTAGCAACGGTAGTTTTCGGCAATCAAGAATTGAGTATGGCTTCAAGCCACCAATGGTGCCTTCGATACAGTATGACGAAGAAAATGCAGCCAAAGTCGAAAGCTGATGAGCAACGAGAGAATTGACGTGAAGAGTCGTAACTTTTTCTGTGCCAAATTTAAAACGACTCTTTGTATTTTCTTACATTTTTTTGTACATACTTGGTTTTATCTTGAAAGGTTCGATTTACTTCAATTAATTTATGTATCTTTGTGTGTTTTCAAGTTTATCGAGTGGGAGGACTCAGATGTAATCATGTTGGAGAACAAAATGTGCTGAGATTCATGAGCGTTATAAAATTGAACTAAATACAGTCCAACTTTCTCACGTTGGCACACTTGTCGATGTTGACAGGATGATTTCAAAAATGATTCAGACAAATCTCGTATCATATCGATACGCAAATCACTTTCGAATGCAAATGCAATGTAAATCGGGGCATAAATCCTGTTTGTGCTATGTTTTGTGAGTAAATAAACGACGCATGCGCAGCGACTAATCACAGCGTTTCATGGACGTTTGCGTTATCGGTCAACTTCGACTGATAATTTTGCTCCCAAGTGAAAAGATTGGAATGTGCGAATAATCGTAAGAGTTTAAATTTATTTGTTACTCATAGAGGTGTATTAAAATCCAGCGGATCATAATCTACTTTAATATTACAAAGAATTCAGAGCAGATTGTTTTGTTAATAAAAGAGTTTTTTGCCTTCGCTGAAGTGATGCGAAAAATATTGTCAATTTTAATTGATAGATAAACATCATGATATTGAGCCATTAGCAATTTTTTAATAAATGAAATATGAAAACTTTTGGATTGGATTATGAAATGTCAAGTGCGAATAAATGTAGATTTTGTAATGGATTAGGTGTGATTATTTTTTTTCATGAAACGAATAGCGTATGTAGGTCGGACCAATTTGTCGTTTGAATGATTTCAAATTACAACCTGAGCGAGAAAATTGAAAATATCAGGAGGTATCAATACTGATTCATAGCAAGACTTGATCTGATTGAAACAAAACTGAATTGTTTTTGACTGTGGAACAAAACTCCAGAACACAACAAAAAAGTTGAACAAAACTTCAAATTCTAGTCACATGATGGTCAATTCATGATCGAATAAATGCATCGATCAATTCCATTATCGAGTTGAAGATTGACAAAATGAAGTTTTTTGGTCCTTAAAAATCTTCAAACAACATTCTCGCCAGAATTTTGGCACCTTTCTTTGATTTCGTTAGTAATATCTTTTCGCGAGGAAAACTTCAAGTTGGAACCTTGTTATCGGACAATTCTTGGGACCGGACGATACGAATGGGATCATTTGTTATCGATAAAACGTTCATATGCCTCGACCCAAGAAAAGGATGAAGCTCTTCAGACACTGGGTACTCGGTAACATTGTTATCAGTTTTGTTCCGATGGCTACAAGTTCTTTTTCTCTTTTACTTGTATAAAAAGTATGTCTCAGTCGATAACATGTCTTATTGATAGTTTTTCAACTTTAATTAAGTATTTATTTCTCATCCGCTGTAGTCCTCTGCCAGAGTCCAATGATACTGAGCTTCTAATTCGGAAAAAATCGTGCTATAAAATTACAACCTCAAGGTTAAGGTTGCTCATCTGATCTCAAGACTATCATTCACAAAAAGTTTTATATCTCGAGTTCTTGAACAATTTTGGGTGAAACACTATTTTGGGTTGAATGTTGAAAAACATGTCGATTGATTCAAATGACTTTTACGTCCTCAAGTTACCAGAGTGACCGATTTTTTTGAAAGACTAGAATGAATGACCCATATTCTTGTATGCATACAAATTTTCATGTGATATAAAGTCATATCAATCCAATTTTGGTGTATGTTATGAGGCCATACACTTTCCAAAATTCTTGATTTAACATCAAGAATTCTTGATTTAACATCAAGAGTGACATATCGAAATTTTTTTTGAGTCGCCAAAATTGAATGTAATTAGATAAATCAATTCTTTAATCAAGACAAAAATTCAACCATATGCAATTTTTTCATGGAAGTAGAAACATAATTTCCATTCATTCACGTATCATACTTGCACGGCTAGTTTTTTTTCGATCAGAGCCCACGAATTTGAATTCCAACATTCTAGATTGAATTTTCGTCAGAGTGTACAGTTTCAATTCGTTTTTCCAACCAATTCCGGTCACTTTACCGTAAATCTAGAATAATCTATTTCGGAATATAAAGCGTGCGCCGGACACTATTTGCTCGAACCAAGAATTTGTGAAATAATGAATACTACAGCAAACTTGGTGAGCTTAAAGGGCAGCAGATATTTTAACTGGATAATGCGAGCTTCCTCAGAAATAGTAGTCGTAAGTGAGAATACATGCGCTCGCTATCTCACCACTATTTACTCCACCCAGCGCAGAGTACATTTACCCAAATGCGCCATTAAAGAGAATAAAGAGAAATCGCATAATCATACAGACAGCTATTTCTTGGGACGGAAAAATTCCTAAGCTATGAGTAAAAAATGGTATCGAGGAATCACGGAAATTGGTTGTTTGGAGGTTCTGAATAATCGCATTAATTAGTCTTCATGGTGAATCAGATTTTTCGTCCTCCAGTTACGATATTTTTATGTTTTTTCATCGCTATTCATCATCAATGATTGAAACTTCGATCTCATATCTTAAGGACATCATTTGAGGAGCGAAAATTAAAAAAGGTCTGACTGAAATTTTTTCATCAATCTGTTTCTTGGCATTTTTTTGGGACCATAAGAATTGCTTCGTCATTCAAAATAGTTTTCCTTTATATTTTTTTAAATCATCAATTCATCGAGTCGAAATTTTTTCTAATTCTGCAACTCTTCAGTGAGGCCCTTTAGAACTTTCACCCCTTGATTTTTGGATCGTGAAAGTAACAAGAATTGAATGTGAATTTTGTTTTGCAATTGAGGTTGGATTTTCGAATTAATATCGAGAGTGTCCGACGGACTATGAGCGATGGATTGACTTATTCTTAAAGAGTCTACTATAGCAGGATCGAAAAATGATCCGTCAATCGTATTTCCGACATTTCGGGAGCTTGATACGACGGAATGGAAGGTAACAACGCCAAATCGATAAAAGTCGACGCGTCATATTTCATAAAATTTAGTCACTACTGACGAAACCGTAAAAGAAAACGAGGGTGAAGAAAATTCGGGTTGCAACGAGCGCACAAAATCGTAAATTTCCGTCAACATTTCGATCTCCAGCGACCTTGAAACAAGAAAATGCATTCGCTTTTCCATATTTCTCCAAGAATTTTTTGCAGAGCAGGAAAATTCTTGTGTTTCAGGAAAAACTGGGGTTGTTCCAGATTATTTTTCATTTCTAATTTCATAATAACCATTTATTATGGAATAAGTCTGTATAGTGCTTATTGCATCAAGGATAAAAGTAGTTCAATTTGTTTGGAATCTTTTTTTGCAACGTATTAAATATTAGTTTAAATTAGGTTGAAATTATGATTGATATGAGCTGAAATTGCTATAGATTAGAGATATTAATTATTCGTATCACAGCTCCGTTTGCTTTTGATTATTCAAGTATGCTGAATCTACTCAGAAAGGACTGAATCTTCATGTTTGGGAATTTGATAACGTGAAAAATGTTTAAGGAGTGATTATTTTATTTTTCAATTTATGAAGCCTTTAAATATTTCGTACTTATTGAGCCATTTACTCCAAGTTCCTCGCCGACCAATGGAAGGCATCGAGAGCAGGAATTTACCGACGGTAATTTGCGAGACTCTTTCCGTTTTTCTACGCCTTCAACCAGCCGATTTTTCACACGACTTGTCTCTTGCACGCGAGCAAACTTGCGCATTATTTGTGCGTATTCGAGTGTCCTACTTTTAAGTCCAGTGAATGATGCTTCCACGCCCACTAAACTCAGACTTGATTCACGATAAATATTGGCTCGCAAATCACAATATTTTTCATCAAAATCATATTTTTCTTGCGAATCCACGAACAATAGATTGCGGGCGATTCCCAAGGGTTCCAGAGAAAAAAGTAATCGGGGTTATTCGGGCTGATTTTCTAATATTTCCGTGTGCAAAATGCGTGGATTATGACATCCCCAAAATCACTAAAGATTTTGTTATATTTTGT
>JABFOS010000125.1:0-11018 GCA_022817785.1 Amitus sp. ZL-2020 | reverse complement strand
ACACGTTTTACATGTTCGAAAGGTTAATGCACGATGACCATAAACTTCCACAAGCGCACAGTGGCTTTCGGACACTTTTTTTCTTCGATTGAACATGAAAAGCAATGCATATCGCATGAGCTCAAAATTCGGTGCATACTCCGACATTTTTGACGCGCAATAAAAACTTACTGGAAGATTTTTCCGAGAAAATGTGAACGCAGTTCGAGCACTTGATATGACTGAACGAAATGACATAGAGTATGTGTTACCGACAGCGGTACAAAACAGAACGCCATCTTTAGGAAAAAAAAAATTACTCAGGAGTACACCTGGTACATAGAATTAGATCGATCAATACAGATAACTGTATATTTCTGATTTATTCATTCGTGAATATGATTATCAAATATAGCAAATGCACTCATCATGTAATAAAGAATTCATCCCATATCATTATTTGGATAATTGTAGATTCTGATTATATATCATTTTGGAACTTCGAAATGTAAATTAAAGATTATCCTATGAATCAATTCGAGTAGAGATGAGGATCAATAGTTCGAATTCATATTTAATGAAATATATTCATAGACAGAACGTTTCGATGTGAATATAAAAAACAATCGAAATAAGAAAGCATATCTAATCAGGTTTTCGAATAAGAATAATAAGTATGAAGAAGCAGATAATCAGATAAAGTGATAAATGATCATTTCTCTTTTATATTTGTTTATGAATGATATAATCGATTCGGATGATGTAGCATGATATATATTCAATGAATATAAATTTTCCATGGAATCAATTTCATGAAAATATGGAGAAATGTGAAGAAATTAAATCCATTTAATGGAATTCAAGGATACCTTTCGGAATATTCGATTGTTAAACCTATTATAACATTCGAATGAATTTATGAATCATAGCATAATTACATCAATTCATATCCGTTATTTCAATTTGTCATGGAACTGTAATTAAACTGTTCAAATACTGTCATTATTCTCGTGATCATCATGAATACGGTTTTTAATCGATTTATTTTGGTGATAGAGAGGTCGGAATATTGAAATTCATACTCAATTATGAATATCCATCGATACATCTTTCGGAATATAAAAAACGGAATGAATCGAAAAAATAATGAATATTAAAATTATTCCTTCAATGTCAATTATCGTCTCATATAGGAAAATCTATGAATAAAATATTAAACAATCATGATATTCATCATAGATATAAATGAATGATCCCATTTGATTCAATTATCCATATTCGATACCGAATTGGACTACATATTCAATGAATATTTATCCCTCATGAAATTCCTATGATACGAATTTGAACTCATGAATGGAATTTCAACCATTCCAATGATATTTAATTATACTCTGAAAATGTCAAATTGTTAATATGGTTTTTTGAGTAAAAAAATTCATTCAATATATTATGACAAATCCATTCTATTTCATAATATTCAATACTGTAAGTTTCAATGACAATCCCTCTTGAACCTTGAAACTGTGATTTCTATACTTTCTTATCGATCAACTCTAGTAGTTGAGAAATTTCGATTTCAAGATTCCTACATGATGTTATATATCGATGAATATAATTTTGATATACAAACATAAGAACAACTCATAATAATGATGAATATTCGATATATCGTGAAATATAGATGATAGTCATAGTGAAGGGAATTTGTAGATAAATTGATCGATAATTATGACATTCATCATATATATCGAGTTATAGTTATATTTCATGATATAACCTACATTACTCACACGGTTAATAATTTATATGCGATGAATATTCCTTTTCTATCAGAAACACATTTTACAAATATGAAATGATATAAAGAACTCAAGATATTGAATGAAATCGATAGATACTCCTGAAATATTCCATCGTCTTAATGATAAATCAATATAAATCAATGATTCCATAATCTTATCACAAATTTATCCTATTTGATCGTTTTCAAAACGGTGTATTACAACAATTATTCATAATTATCTCTCGAACTGTGATTGAAAAATTATTTCTTCAATCAATTTAAGTATTTCAAGGGGATGTAATAATAAAATTCACCTTTAATCATATATATTCATGAATATCTTATTTCGGTATGCTGAATCAAATGATTAATGATGATAATGAATATTGAACATTTTTTCCGATAATAATTGAAAATAAATGATGGAAAATTCATCAATGAAATAATACATGATAATCATATTCATTATGTATATATTCATAGATAATTTTATGTCATGAAGATATTCATATCGGATACACGAAGAATGAATTGAAATGCAATTGATTTCCATGATTTATGAAATTCAATAATCACGGAAATAAACTTACATTTATAATTCGATTTATTTAAAAGCAATTATAAATATTTCCTAAATATTCCATTGTTGATATAACTATCAGATATGAATTAATCTATCAATAATGAAACAATGTATTCATTCAATACACTTATTTCCAAAACTGTCAATTTTAATGATAGTTGATTTCGAACCGTTGAACTACTATTCAGAGCTTATGTCATTCATACCTAGAGTGGTGAAAGAAATGGATCATTTTGATCTATACTCGATTATATACATTCGTATATCTTCTTTTCTAGATATAAAAATTGAAATGAATTAAAATGATCATCAATATGATGTATATTTTTAGAATGATTATTATCAATATTAATCGAAAGAATCCTGATATGATGATGAACTCTGTTGTGAATCATATCATATGAAAATGCATGATTCATATATTATTCAATCATTCATATTTAACAGACAATCACGAATCCATATCGAATAGATATCCATTTCTAATGAAAATTCTATCATAGGTCATGTAATTCAATCACTTTAATTGAAGTCATCTGAACTTCCATAATATCCGATTGTCGATATAATTATCTGATATGGTAAACTATATTTATCATATAATATTGGATTTGTTCGATATGAATATTTTTCATACTGTAAATATCAATCATTATTTATCTTGAACCTTTCATCTGTGATTCATGAATAATTTTTTTTTTCGATTCTAGAAGTTGTGTGAATAAATTGATCAGATTACTACCTGATTGTATACATTAATAAATATATTACTAGTATATCGGAATCACAATAAATTTTGATGATGATGACATTGATAATTATTCATAATAAGATTGATAACATTGATAATTGACGTTGATTATTATTGGAAATGAAATAATTCATGGAATGGATGATGAATTAATTGAAATATTCATCATATAGCGATAAATAATTTTATTTCATCGTATAACTGAATTCAAAAACACAGACAAGATTATATAATGATAGTTTTCAATTCTTTCAAGAATTCATCCATCACAAATATTCATAGATATATTGAATTCCATTTATTCGATAGGATCAATCAACACTCACTAGGGAGTTCATTTTTTATATTATTATTCGATATAATTGAATTTTTTCATTATATAGTTGTGAATTCATGTTATATAACTGTTCTGGATTTGATGAATTCGGCTTGTAATTAATCTCAAAAGTTTGAACTGTAATTCATAAATCATTTTTTTCGATGATTCCGGTGGAAAGGAAATCCTACATCAGAATTTGTTCTTTATCATATATATCTATGGATATATCATTTCAGATACGAATATTCCGATGGATTAAGATGATTCTGGATATTAAATATATTTTCCGAATGAAAATGATGATCATTCATGGGAAGATTTATAGATAGAAGATAACATGATCTTAATATACGACATATATATTAATTTATGATTTTATTCGATCATATCATCGATAATGATAACACTAATGAAGATTTATATTTATTTGGAATTCATTATTGATAATCTATAATAGATACGAATTTTCATGAATATATGAGATTCGATTAATCCGATAGAATTCATCAATACTTCGATGATATTTTATTATCTCAATAATCATCAAATATGAATGAATTAATCGATTACAGAATTTGGAAGTCATTCTTCATAATTATTTCGAATACTGTTACTGTACTATGAGAATACTGTTATGATACTCTAATGATTCATATGATCATCATCAATACTGTATTCAATTTTATAGTATCAATAGTGAACGAAATCAAATTCCAAGATTTATACTTAATTACATATATTCAGATATAGATTTTTGGGAATATGAAGATCGAAATTGAATTCAATGATAATAATCATTCGATATATGTTTTTAATATAAATGATAGCTATAAATGAAAAAACTTAAAAATGAAATAGAAATAATTATAATATGAATCATATGTATCGACTAATAATTCTATTCATCAAAATTATATATACTCAAAACACTAATGTAAATTCGTATTAAGTGAATATTGATCACTACTTTATTTAATAATACAATTATTGAGTTATATATGATATCCAATCTATTGAGTAGGTTACTCTGATATTCTGAAGATATTTCATCGTCAATATTATCATCGAATATGAACAAATTTGTTAAAATAATGTCATTCCGGAAGGAATACAGAGAGAAAAAATAAGATGTAGTGAAGAGACTTATAGTTTACACGCTCGCTTTAGCCGAACTGATGGGTGTAGCTCCGTTGTCGGTATAGAGTAGACTCAAGCTAGTGATGTGACGCTTCAGTAGTGAGTTGGAAGTCCGCACAATTACCACTTGAACGTGTCCATCTGGTCCTGGGTGACACTCGGTGATCCGCCCCAGGGGCCATTTCGAGGATGAGTATTTGGGGTCTTTGACAATGACCATCTGACCCACCGAAAAATTTGTCAAAACTTCTCGCCATTTTCCACGTTTTCGCAAGTGCAGCAGATACTCCCAGGACCACCTTCTCCAGAAGTTGGTGCGGATAACCTCCATAAGTTGATAGCGATCGAGACGATTCTGCGGGACCTCAGGTGGTCTTTCGTCCGGGAGGAGGGCTGAAGCTTCTCCAATAAGAAAATGGGAAGGGGTTAAAGCCCTAAGATCTTCGACATCTGATGAGAGGGGGCAGAGGGGTCTAGAGTTTAAGCACGCCTCAATCTCCACCAGAGCTGTCGTGAACTCCTCAAAGGTTAGGGTGTGGTCCGCGAATGCGCGTTTGAGATGATGTTTGGTGGATCTGACCCCAGCTTCCCATAGCCCACCACAATGAGGAGCGTACGGGGGGATGAAGTGCCACTCCGTACGATCCTGAGCGAGAGTTGCAGCAACTTCTCGGTAGAATCCTGAAGCCGCATTGAACATCTGATGCAACTCCTTGGCTGCACCTTGAAAGGTGGTACCGTTGTCACTATACAAGTGCTTGCAGATTCCGCGCCGACCCACGAAGCGACGATAGGCTGCCAGAAAGGCTGCTGAAGTCAGGTCACTCACTAATTCAAGATGGATGGCCTTGGAGGCGAAACAGACAAACAAGGCGATATATCCCTTGTATGAACGGTGTCCTCGTCCCTTTGTGGTTCGGACTTGAAAGGGTCCCGCGTAATCCAGTCCGGCCCGAGAAAACGGTCGAGCTGGGGTGACTCGATGTGCTGGTAAGTCGCCCATCAGCTGATCGGCCAAACGAGGTTTTACACGCTGACATTTCACACAATTGCGTATAACAGTTTTGACTAATCGTGCTCTGCCCAAAACCCAGACTCTAAGTTGCAAAATACTCGAAGTCAGAGACGGGCCTCCGTGAAGAGACTCTATATGCGATAGGCGCACGAATAAGCGGCTGAGCGAGGAATCACGGGGTAGGATAGGAGGATGTTTAGATTCGAGCGCCAGATTCGAATGCGATAAACGCCCCCCCACGCGCAGTATTCCGTCATCCTGTCCCACGAAGGGGTTGAGGCTGCGCAAGCGGTTGCCTTTAAGCAGCGATTTACCCGATTGTAACCAGGCAATTTCTTCCGCAAATGAATGAGCTTGAGCTACTCGGATCGCGCAAAATTGAGCCTCCCGAAGTTCCGGCACCGTGAGAAAGGAGGGCTGATGGCCGCGGTCCCGATCGGTGATTCGAATTACCCTTAGCCATCGCCGGCAATAAGCGATTACGCGAATAAGGCGGGGTAAGGTTGAAAACCGAGTGAGCAACTCCGGCTCGTCAGAGTGAGCAACAGCTACCAACGCAACTGTCGGTCGGGGTTCCCTTGGCCAATGATCTTCCGATTGAGCTAACCAATGGGGCCCGTGCCACCAAAGGTTCTGAGAGATCAGGGCTTCAGGTTTTGATCCCCGAGTCGCCAGATCCGCAGGATTTTCCGCTGAAGGAACGTGTTTCCACGTCGTTGAAGGGAGCCCGGTTTGAATGAATGAAATCCGATTTGCTACGAACGTTTTCCAATGGCAAGGGTGCTTTTGCAGCCATGCCAGCACAATCTTGCTATCGGTCCACGCCGTAACTGGCAGATTCTGAAGGAATCTGACTCTCTCGAGTGATTTGAGTAGTTTCACGAGTAAAGTAGCCCCACAAAGTTCTAGATTAGGTATACTAGTCGTCTTGACAGGGCTAACCTTGGTCTTAGCAGCCAAGAGAGTTACCTTGGCCCGACCTTGACCTTGAGGGATTCGAATGTAGACCGCAGCCGCATAGGCACGCTTAGGCGCGTCCGAAAACCCGTGTAATTGGCCAAGTCCCTCACTTGGCTCGCCAAGCCACCGGGGAATTGAAAGATTCCTGACTCCAGCCAACCCAGCACAATACTCTTGCCACCGGACCTGAAGCTCTTCCGGCAAAGGTGAATCCCAATCGCATTTTATGATCCATAGATCCTGGAGGAGGATCTTGGCAATGATGGCGATGGGTGCCATCCACCCTAGGGGATCGAATAAGCGGGCTATAGCCGACGCTATGGAGCGTTTTGTGGGTGGACTCGAAGGGGGAGTCTCAGCTTTAAAGCTAAATGCGTCGGAAGCAGGGTTCCAGACGACCCCTAACGTTTTGACGACAGAGTCGGGGTCGATGGTTTTGACCACTACGTTTCCAACCTCACCCTGACTGATCGGCAACAAAGAGGGATTATTGGCTGCCCATTTGTCCAGCTTTATCCCAGCCGTGTCCAGCAGGTTCACGACTTCGTCACGCAACTGCACTGCCTTTTTTAGATCGTTTGATCCCGTGAAAATATCGTCCACGTATGTCTCGTTCAACAAAACATCAGAACCGAGCGGAAAACGGCCCTGTTCGTCCTGCGCCAATTGAATGAGAGTTCGAATAGCTAAATATGGCGCGCATGAAGTGCCGTACGTGACTGTGACCAATCTATAGATTTCGGGGGCTTGACTCTGATCAGGGGACCAAACGATTCTTTGAAAGTCCTGATCCTCAGGATGAACGCGAATCTGCCGGAACATCTTTACGATGTCTGCCGTGAATGCGTATTGGTATCGGCGCCAGTTGAGCAAAATTAACGCTAGGTCGGTCTGAAGAGGTGGACCTGGCATTAGATATTCGTTTAACGAGTGCCCTGATACTGTTTTGCGCGAGGCGTCAAAGACGACTCTCAACTTTTTCTGAGTTAATGACCCCTGAACCACGGCGTGATGCGGGAGGTACCATGACCCAGAGCGTTTTACTTCTCCTTGCGGCACTCGCTCCATATGGCCTAAGGCCTTGTAATTGGCCATGAAATCCCGGTACGAAGTCGCGAGCCAAGGGTCCTGCTGAAATCGTCTGTGAATGTGACCAAGAGCCTTCAACGCAAGAAATTCACTTTGATTAGCGACATGCGGGGGCGTAGCCCTCAGAGGGAGCCGAACCTCATAACGCCCCGATGAATCACGAGAGTGAGTTTCTTTAAACAGATCTTCGCATCTTTGATCTTCGGGCTTGAGCGACCGCTCACTCGAAGGAACAACGTCAAATTCCCAAAATCGCTGAATCAGTTCATCGATTTCTTGTACCGGACAACAATGCAGCGCGGAAGTCGGTTCTTGAGTTTGCGGCTCCGCCCGCCCTGGACGATTCTTGCGACCCTTGCGAGCCTTACGGCCCTTACCTTCTGGACCTGAAATAATCCATCCCAGCGCCGTCTTTTGACCCGTGAGAGAGGTCGAAGGGAAATGGCGGACCTCGTTTCTTAAGAGGCGGCCATAGACGTCTGCCCCAAGAATGACGTCGATTCGATTGGGAGTATCAAATTGCGGATCGGCCAATTGGATTCCCTCAAGATTCAAGCCGTCCAGATTCAATGGTTTCTGAGAAGGTATTTCACCTGTCAGCCGCGTAAGAATCAAGGCCTTTGCCTTTGCCTGAAACGCCAAATTATGAATCGAGCGGAATGAAAGTCGCGTCTTTCCTCGAGTTTTGCCTGCCTTCGAAGCTCCTATTCCGTTCAACGGGACCTTCCAGTAGTTTCGGTGGAGCCCGAGAAGTCGCACCAACGATTCTGTAACGAAAGTTGATTCTGCGCCTTGATCTAAGAGGGCTCGAGCCCGAATTTTCCTCCCGTTCGGACCAACTACCCAAATCTGAGCCGTCGGTAGAATCACGGCCCGGTCTCTGCGAGAAAGACCTGCCGTGAAAGCCTGAACTCCACTGGACCCTGAACTCTGGCCTTGGTTGCCTGAGGTTGCAGGCTCTTCCTGCGAGGGGTCCTTATGGAGCAGAGAGTGGTGGGACCCTTTGCATACAGCACACCGCCTATTCGAACCGCAATTTTTGAATATATGAGGGCCTAGACAATTAAAACAGAGCTGCAAACGTTTGACCTCAGCACGACGCTCTTGAATGGATTTTTTAATGAAATTAGGACAACTTCCAATGTAATGGGGTTTGGAGCATAGCGAGCAAGGCCTTCTTTCCTCCTGAGATTTGGAGCGGGGCTGCCTCTCACTCGCATGCATGGCCCTTTTAGCATTATTTGATGTTTTGGGACCAGCACTAGATTTGGGCCCGTTATCTGAATCGCATGAAGACATGACTAAGGCCTGAACGCGGCGCTCAATAAATTCGATTAATTGACTCAACGTAGGGAGGCGTTTTGAAGTTTCCAAGACCGTCCCGGACGCCCGAGCTTCGTCCACAGCTTTGCGCTCTTCAAGACTCATCTCGTTTTCCCACAAAGCTCGAGAGGCCGGGTCGAGTCGTGAAGCAATGACGTGGACCACGAGAGCGTGAGCCGATGAGACCCCAAAAGTCGTTAACGCGCTCGTGATCCGATGAACTTCATTAGCAAATTTTTGAAGTTGTTCGGGTGAACCTTTCTTTGGAGGGTTTATTTCCAAAAGCGCATTCAAGTGTTTGTAAAGGGTAAGACGTGGATTTGAAAACCGAAGCTCTAAAGCTTGCCAAGCCGTCGTGTAATTAGCGTCTGTTAAAGCCACATCTCGAATGAGATCAGCAGCTATTCCTGTCACGCAAGATTTTAAATATTGGAGTTTGACTACATCGGTCAAGCGAGAATGGTTGTGCACGAGTGACGTGAAGGAGTCATGAAAGCTCTCCCACTCCTCGTACTTTCCGCTGAATTTCGGCAGATCTAAACGAGGGAGCTTGGCCGGACTCGGGCCGAACTCCGATCCATCCCCGGGTCTGTTAAGAGAAGGGGAGCTTGTGCTGGGCGCTGGTGTGAGGGATCCGATAACGCTTGCAAGTTCATCCGAAGCGGTCTCAAATTGTACCGCAAGATCGTCAAATACACGATTTATCACGTAAGGCGATTCGGCGGCATCCGCTCGCGATTTGATTTGAATATTAATCGCGTAAATTTGATTCCAAGATGACGTAATTCGGTCGAGCGTTAATTGCACGCCGGTCGCCGTATGTGACGCTGGGTCCTTGTCCCGAAAGCGAGACATTACACCTAGAATATAACTAATATGTTCCTCTTGAGAGGCAACAAGCTTTGCTAACGTCTGAGGAGGCATGATTATCAGAGAAACTGACTTTAAAATTTAAACTTGAAAGTAATTGAATAACTTGTTTAAACTAGGCTTAATGCTCTCGACAGAGCTGCAAAATTACAACTTAATGTCTTATCTATTTGACCTCAGGTATAATTAAGAAAAGAATATAAAGAAAAAAAAATGCAAAACTTCCCGTTGTAAAATTCGAACGGCGGTGACAATGCGAGTCCCCGCGAAACACGAATGGACGGGTGAAGAGACGGCCCGCTAGCTACGCGAGCTCCAAAATCTGAACGCGCGCGAACGGGCTTTAGAGGCAAGTGTCGAGCCGGAAAGCGATCGATATTCGAGGGAGAAGAATGAGACCGTATCCCCCACGCTCGAACGCTGGGCCGAGCTTCTCTTCCGCAGGACAAGCGCGTGGCCGGCAAGAGCCAGTCAGCGCAGGTGAAATAATGCTAGGCCTGCGTGTCGCTAACTCGTGCTAGTGTCGCCGCGCGCACAATGCGCCGGCCGAAAGAGACGGAGAGAGAGAGAGAGGAGGACCGCTTAGAAAAGTGGAAAAACAAGATTTCGGGGTCGGTCAAGGGTACGGGCTACGGGCCCGCTTGCACTTGCCAGACCCTAACAATGCAATGCGAAGGGGAAAAGGAAAAGGCGGAAATGTGCCACGCTCAAACCGCGTAGAAAGGATCAAATTATGTAATACGCACTCAATATTGGAAATCAATAGATCAACTTATGCTAAAAAAAAAAGGCGACGTAAATTATTGTTATGCTAGAACGTCTCTAATGATAACGAGCAGAGCACTGACGAAGGAAACACACGCGGTTTAACATAGATCGATAATAAAATCACTAGTCAATGAAATGCTCGCACATCCCTTTCTCACCCGGGGCACCAAAATTATGTACGGAATTCCACGCGTGAGTTCGACATAATATCGAGAGGGGAAGGGATGAGGGCAACGGAGATAAAATGGAGCGATGAAAAAAAAGAGACACACAATTGAATTTTGACAAACCCGGTGAAGTTTAATTGAAAATGAAAACCTCGGTAAAATTACCGCAAAAAAACCCCTCCCACGTGAGGGGAAAAAAGATAGTGATCCGTGCCAATCCTTATCTTAATTACGATACCTTAACTTCCGTTGAAACTGGGCGATGAAGGGC
>JABFOS010000124.1:0-11020 GCA_022817785.1 Amitus sp. ZL-2020 | reverse complement strand
GAGGGTTTTCGGGCTGGATTTACATTATGTCCGGTAACATACCTACAACTTTTCTGCCCATCGTTAATATATACTAAAAGTTTCCGCTCTGTCGGTAATTTATAACAGTGAAAATTTTTGCTTTGTCGGTAATATATACCAGCGAAAATTTCCGTTTTGTCAGTAATATATAGTAGCGGAAATTTTTGCTTCGTCAGTAATTTATTCCACTGGAAATTTCTGCTCTGTCGGTAATATACTAGCAGAAATTTCTGCTTCGTCGGTAATATATACCAGCGGAAATTTCAGTTTTGTCAGCAATATATAGTAGCGGAACTTTTTGCTTTGTCAGTAATGTATTCCACTGGAAATTTCTGCTCTGTCGGTAATATACTAGCAGAAATTTCTGCTCCGTCGGTAATACATACCAGTGAAAATTTCCGCTCCGTCGATAGTACACTAGTGAAAATCTCCGCTCAGCCAATTATATCTACTGTATTATCGGCATGGATAATTATTACCGACGGAGTTTACCGGCGAAGATCTTGAGAACCGAAAGTTACAGTTACCGACGAGATGATTGCTTTTAAAGTACGAATCGAGTTTGTCGGCGTTTTTCTATAGGTAAAATGACAATTTGAATTTTTTTCGTCATTTTTAGTGCAACCAATCCATCCCAAGTAAATTTGATGAAAAAAGTAATGCAAAATGATAGCTTTTCTACTATTTATGGAGTCACTTTGACGAATTGTTTTTATTTAAGTGATTGACCTGACTTTTCTTACAGGTTTAGTTACTAAAGTAAGCCTCGGCGACCTCAGCTCCGGTCGAGCATTTGATAACGGCTGTACCTGCTTCGATTCCTGCCAGGGCGTGGTCAATGATTTACGAGGCCGCAAGACTGAGTGCACATGCAACGTAAGATTAACCTCGCAACCTTCTCTCACGAAAAACGACCAATTTGTTCCAATTAAGAATTTATTAAGGTGTTTAAAACATGAAACCTCTGAATTTTCATGTCAAATCTCTAATGGAGCGACAATGCTTCAATTAACGACAACTTTCGATCTTGCGTATCGACACTTTGAGTTATTTTTTGATAACAAGGTTAAAGTTTAATAATTTAGGATTAATATTCTGGTTATTGAGTAGAGTATCAATGCTACACTTCACATTTGGGTTTAAATGTCAGAATTTGGATGTTAATGGAATGAGTTGGATGTCTGTCGGATTTTAAATGTTATTTGCTCATCATCCGGGATGATTTGTAGGCGCCACGACTCGCCCCCGAACTAGAGTTTATTCAAGCGCTCATATCGATCGGAAAACTGCTAGGAAGTATTCCCACCAAGGAGAGCAAAACGGTCCAGTTAGTCGCGGAGCTAAACGCCCTCAACCTTAATCTTCCGGCGAGAGTTTGGCTTCCGCTTCACTCCGCTGTACCGCATCACATCGTCAGGGTCCCTCCGCAATATGCCGCGGTTCTTAACAGCAAGTACAAGGTTGGTGCAATTATACGGAATTTTAAAATCATTTACTGATATCCTAAAATTTTGAAACAATGGATATACTGTACAATAATATAAATGCTTTGAATAGCCCCAGTATAATGTTCACGAAACTGTCTAAAAAACAAAAGTTTGAATTCCGATTCAACCTTTAAAAGACTGTTGGATTATTAGACAAAGAAACTCCGGGAAATGAAATGTTCTGACGTTGATTTCGGTCAATGTAATACGTTTGAAAATCCATAGATTAGTGACTGAATTTCAACATCAAATTTGAGGTTGGGAGATCACGAATAATGTACGTTTGAAGATAATGCTAATACTCGAGACTAATAATTTTCATTTTTTGAATATATAAAATGATTCTCGAATTTCAATCACAAAGCCATAATCTAAATGTTTGATAAAATGTCCCTATTCATTAAGAATCGTAATCTTAATTTATCTTCATTTAAAACCAGAATTAAAATGTTTGAAAAAATGTCCCTATTCATTTAAAATCATAACTCGACGTCCATGAACTCTCGAATCTTACCCCACGTGCCAAAAAAGTAAAGAGCCGTCCGACCCGCCGCTGCAGAACAATCCTTCATGACTGGGATGCCACGCGAGACTCGAAGCCTCCCTTTTATGACCGCGGAAAGTCTGGACTTCTTCCTTAAGATTCCGGAGATCGAAAAGTTTAATAAGATGATCGCGGGATGCAGAAAGTACCCAATTTCCATTCTGGTTCCATCTTATATCCATAACGGTCGATTTGTGAGCATGTAAAGTAGCCACTGCCGCAGCCGTACGAGCATCCCAAAGTTTAACTGGTTGTTGATTGTCTTTGCTTCCGGAAATTAAAAGACTTTTCTGGGGGTGCCAATCCACGCATTTCACGTCCGCTCCGTGACCTGGTTATACATTTTATTCGTAAAAATAAATGCGCCATAATCATCTGCTTGCAAATCACACGAATACTTTTGCATGGAGATGAGAATTCTGGATGTCAGTCGTTCATTTTTTTATCTTTTTTAATTTTTTACACTTTAAATCTCAGATTTGATCGAAATCATTATTTCGTTTCAAAAATCATGATGAAATGTAAATCGGTTTGTGTATTATTGGGGGAGAATATTTTTTTCTCAAAAATGACTACACAAGAATTTTTGCGCTTTTGATAAATGATGAAACTTTTTAGTAACAGAATATTGAGTTTTATGAATTCTCGATGATTTTGTAGCTTTTTTAACTATCTGAATCTTTACTCTTAAGGTAAGTATAAATGGGAAAAAAAATTTGTTTTAAGAAAATATGAAATTTAATTTCGTGACTTTCCAATTGTTAAACATTGTAACTTTTTCTAGTAAATCACAGGTGAAGCGAAAATTTTCTAATTTTAACAAAATATTTTGACAACCTTTTAGCATCTAGAAAAATTATTTTAAATAACTGAATTTTTGGAATTTCATTTTTTGAATGTTGAATAAGAAACGGATCAAAACAAATTTCTGCATGACAAAAAAAGCGCTTCTTATCAATCAATAATTTACCGAAAAAATGATTCCATGTTTTTTTGAATATTCATAAAACACAAATAATGTAAGAACAA
Source organism: Amitus sp. ZL-2020 (assembly GCA_022817785.1). Classification (NCBI taxonomy): domain Eukaryota; kingdom Metazoa; phylum Arthropoda; class Insecta; order Hymenoptera; family Platygastridae; genus Amitus; species Amitus sp. ZL-2020. The sequence continues at coordinate 7,939 of JABFOS010000124.1, read as the reverse complement.
TTGAAAAGTAGACAAAAAACGTTGGCGCCAAAAATAGCCAATTCGTAGTCATTAGGAAAAAATGTTTCTACGATAAATCTACAATTCCAATTTGATCCAGCTTCAGAAAGAATTGAAAAATTTGAAAAACCGTTTTCGTGGCACAATTATGATTTCGACGTTTTTTCACGACAGACAAAATCCGTCGCATGGCTCGATTACATCAAATCGAGTCAGTTTGTAACGTCAGAGACGATTAAACCAAACTTTAATGGTCTCTGACGTCACATTTGAGTAGAAATCAACTTTCTCGTCAAAGAGGACTGGATTTCATTTTTACACCAAAAAATCGAGTTTTACAGGAAACACGTCAAAATCATGTTTTATATGCAAAAGTTGATTATTAACATTCGAGTCGAGTGTTTTATCCGTAAATAAACTCTTGCTAATTATTTATTGCTTGGGTCGAAATTTCAGAGCGGACAAAGAAGTTGGCGCGATCGAGTCCGCTCATGAAAGTATAGTTTGGACGTTGGCGTGGCATCCTCTAGGACATATTTTAGCGAGCGGATCTAATGATCACACTTCCCGCTATTGGACCAGGAATCGACCCGGAGACTCTATGCGCGATAAATATTTGAATACTTTGCCCGTCAGCGAAATTGGCATCGAAGATCACGAAATCGGTAGCTAATTCTTTAAAGAAAAAAAACATCTTTACCCGAGTTTCACAGTATTAATTGATTTTTTCAGTACTAACGTTACTTTTATCGTTACTATGCCAAAATGACGTAATATAACTAAAAATTGTTCAAATATTCCAATTATGCAAAAATGTATAATTAATTCTTTTATTAAGGCACTCATTTGTAAGGTCATGTAACAATTTTTAGAAGCGAAATAGTATATTTCATTCCGAGAACGAAAAAGTGCAAAATAGACGAAGGCGAGTTTGCATTTCGAGGCAAAGCCGAGAAATGCAAAGCCTGAGGCGTATTTTCACTTATGAGTCCGAGGAATGAACGATATTTTCCGTAGTGATGGCGTGAGACGCGCTCTTGAGCGCTAGCAGGCGCTAAAAGCGCGTTTTACGTCCAGAGGTACGAAAATTGAATTTTCCTTTCGAACACTCTAAGAATATGGGAAAAATGCTGAAATGTAGTTTAAAGCATTCTTAATCTCATTTTTAGGGCGCTATTAGTTTCCATAAATTATGACAATTACAATACACGCATTTTAATAAAATTTGTTTTAAATTTTTTCTACAAACACGTTTCGAAGTTCACATACACATGTATAACATATTTTTTCATAATTTTTGAAATTTGAACGGGTGTTCTGATCTACTTGAACGGAAGTTGTCATATTCAACTTATAAGAAAGATATCTATAGTCAACTGATATTGAAAATATTTTTACACAAAAATAAGAATGCCGTCGTTTGACTAGTGTTCCGCAGAGAAAGAAGACAGAAAAAAGAGATTCAAATTTTGTGTTGAAAATATTTACAATATAAGTAAACTATGGCTATCTTTCTCATGAGTTGAATATGACAACTTCCGTTCAAGTAGGTCAGAACACCCATTTCGGCAATAACTAATTTTTCTTTAACAATTACGAAATTACATGTTATACATGTGTGTGTGAACTTTAAAACATGTTTGTAGAAAAAATTCGAAACAAATTCCATTGAAATGCGTGTATTGTAATATTGTACGCGCGTTTCACGCTTATTTCCAATTTTCAACTTTCGCGCCCAAGCCCTCGCCCCCTGTATTAGGATTCATTAGGTGTCAAGATTTCGGGCCTGCGCTGGTCAAGGAGGAGGGCGGGGCCCTTGTGGGGCCACACATTGGTGATCCCACATTGGTGATCCCGATAAAAATTTGGACTTGTTTAAAAATCGAATAACAAGTGCGCGCCGCCACGAGGCAAAACCTTGCCTACACATTGTGATCGCGAGGAGGACTTTTCACCGAAACGTTCTGTTAAATAGTGTTTGGTGCCTTCCCCGCTGTGATATATTCCGTGGCGTTTCTGGAAATCGCGCATTTTACAAGCCGATGTCGGCAGATTAAATTCTACGCAAACGTGGCTCAACTCCAGACCCACGTGCACCTACTTCCGGCCACCTAAACCATCTGTTTGGACCCTGCAAGCATCGCCATCGTCAAATCAGCGAGCAGCACTCAGGCCGATAGCATAAAAAAAGCAAGTTCGCTTAATTTGTCGAATTTCGGCAAAAACTCCGAGTCTCGAAGTCGGTGGTCGGCAAAACAGAGATCGGCGGGTAACAGCTACCTAGTTACCTCCGCCACTCCATCATCACCAACGCCGCGCCTGCGCGCTGACGTCTGGGCAGTTCTGGTTGACACTTGGGTTCCCGTGCGGAGCACACTCGGATCTCCCGTGCGCTCGAGCATTCTCGCGCACGGTCAGCGACACCGGCGCCTATTCTTCGGGCTTCAACCTTCTCGCTCGTTCGCGCTCTCTCTCCAACGCCTTCTCTGCCCTGCGGCATCGCGGCGGAGCTATTCAACAGGCTTCGATCTTCAGTTTCATCAAATCGAAGCTGGTTTTCATGAAAGCACTTGCGTTGTGCGATTCGTGACAGTTGTAGTAAGTCTACTTATTTGCGAACACGATTTTGTACGAGCGAAGCTGGTTCATTCATCCAGTCTGTTTTCTACCTTTTTTTTTTTCTCTTTCCTTTTCTTTTTCTTTTGTTTAGTGATTGCGAGCGTGTTTCACCTTAACAGTCGAATTTCTTTTTTTCTTGCGACGCGTTTTTCAATAAAATCAAAATGGGTTTGTCACACGACGAGCAAGACATCGATTTAAAACGCCAGTTGCACACCGCGTTAGGAAGATTAAAGGCATTAGAAAGCGCTAAAGTACTGCAAGAGGACGAAATTAATGAACGCGTTAGCGCGGCAATAGCGGCCCGTGACGCACAAAATGAGCAAATTATCGCGAATCGTGTGCAGGCGGCCCTGAAGGAAAAACTGGCTCAGTATAACCCACCTACTCAGGTTGAAGGCGGTCTTCCCCAATTGCCCGTTTTAGGGGTCAATAGTGGACTTCCCGTGGGGGCTGCCGGTGCCGTTGGCCCGACCGCCCCGGCGGGGATGAACCCCATAGGGCCAGAACCCCTGCAGGCTCCGGGCTCCCAGCCCGTGATTCATTTGGACAGTTATCGTGTTCCTAAATTTCCCGCGTTTTCTCGCTCAGACCCTGTTCTGTGGTTCGGTCAAGTCGAGGCGTCTTTTCGCACCGCGCGCATTTCCTCTGAATCTACAAAAGCGGATTACATTTTATCAGCGTTCAGCGATGAAGTTTCCGCTGCGGTCCGGGATATTATTTTGGCAGACCCGCGACCCCCTAATACGTACTCCCTTATCAAGGAAAGAATAATTGCTACTTTCGCGTCCGGGGAAGAACAGCGTTTACGTCAGCTGTTAAGAGGCGAAGTTTTAAACGACGGCAAACCGTCAATGGTTTTAACGCGTTTGCGCAGCTTGGCTGGTGGGTCTTGCAGTGACGAAATTATTCGTCCAATTTTTATGGACATGTTGCCTGAGATACCGCGCACGGCCGTCGCGGCCCAAAATCTTACTGATCTAACACAAATAGCAAAAGCTGCGGACAACGCTGTCATTTATAACGCACCACAGTCCGGAAAAATTTTCGCGGTTTCTCAACAGAAATCCACCAACCAAGAAAGCGCTCCCGGCTCCACCCCCGCGACAACCCTGGAGGCCACAATAACCAATTTAGTGAAGCAACTGGCTCGCCTGGAGTCAAAGATAGGCGAAATGAACAGATTCAGATCTCGATCCCGGTCCAAATCTCAATCGAGTCAGCAAGCATCAGGTTCGGATTCGGGTGGTCCTCAAAATTCACAGCCAAAACTCTGTTTTGCTCACAAGTTTTATCCCGAGTCGCCGCGTTTCTGCCTCCCGACTTGCCCTAAATTTGACGAATACAATGCGTCAAAAAACTAAACAATCCTCCGTTTGAAGAGGCACTCGCGGAGGTGCGTTGGGGACATCGTCTCCACGTCAAAGACGCTCGAACCGGAAGGTCCTTTCTCGTCGACACTGGCGCCGACATCTCAGTCGTTCCCGCCGCATCGCACTTACAGAAAAGACCCTCCGGTTTCAAACTTTTTGCGGCAAATAACACTACTATTGACACATACGGGGAGGTCTTTTTATCCCTCGACCTCGGGCTGCGCCGCACCATTAATTGGAATTTCCGCGTTGCGGATGTGGAAGGTGCAATTATCGGCGCTGACTTATTGGCTCATTATGGGCCAGTCGTTGATTTAAAGGGGCGTTGCCTCCGAGACTCTAATACAGGGCTATGTTCCGTTGGAAAAATTTTGCAATCGCCCGAAATTTCATTATCGTCAATCGACCCGAGCTCGTGGGGTGGAAAGATCCTCTCCGAATTTCCGACTTTAACTGGTTCTTCGCCTTGCACCCCCAAAACTGGGATAGATGTGGAGCATCATATTTTGACGCGAGGCCCACCAGTAAGCGAGCGCGCTCGGCGACTAAACCCAATCAAATTAAAGGCTGCAAAAGCAGAATTCGAAGCATGGATGGAAGCGGGCATTTGCCGCCCGTCCAGCAGCCCGTGGGCTAGCCCCATTCATCTCGTTGAGAAAAAGGACGGATCTTGGCGCGTATGCGGGGATTATCGGTGTTTAAACAATATCACCGTTCCGGATAAATATCCTACCCCTCATTTGCACGACTGCGCCAGTTTTTTGCATGGGAAATCAGTTTTTTCGACCCTAGATTTTCAAAAAGCCTATAATCAAATTCCTATGGCCCCTGAAGACGTGGAGAAGACGGCGGTCATTACGCCTTTTGGACTCTTTGAGTTCATGTTCATGACATTTGGTTCACGTAATGCCAGCCAGACCTTCCAAAGATTCGTCGATCGGGCCCTAGGAGATTTGGATTTTGTTTTCATTTATATCGATGATATTCTCGTCGCATCCGCCAATTTGGAGGAGCACGAACGTCATGTTCGAATAGTTCTACAGAGACTTTTCGAGTATGGGCTTCGCTTGAATGCCTCCAAATGCAAATTCGCTCAATCTGAAGTAACCTTTCTTGGGTATTCAATAGACGCAAAAGGGATTTTCCTAACCCAAGAAAAGATCGAGGCCATCAAAAATTTCAAAAAACCTGGCACGGTCGTGGAACTCAGGCGTTTTTTGGGGATGATAAACTTCTACCGTCGTTCACTTCCCCACGCCGCAGAGGATCAGGCTCCTCTAGTTGCCTATTTCAAAGACTCGCGGAAAAATGACACGCGCGAAATCGCCTGGACGCCGGAAGCGGAAGAGGCCTTCGAGAAAACTCGAAGGAAACTCATTGATGCCGTTCTACTGGCGCACCCCCGAATCGGTGCTAAACTCCGAGTTGTCTCGGACGCATCAGACTTCGCAATGGGCGCGGCCTTGGAACAGTTGTCCGTACCTGAAATGTGGGAGCCGTTGGCATTTTTTTCCCGTAAATTCTCTCCGGCTCAAAAAAAGTACAGCGCGTATGATCGCGAGCTCACAGCCATTTATGAGGCAGTAAAATACTTTCGGCACTTCGTTGAAGGATCGGACTTTAAAATTATGACCGATCAAAAGCCACTCGTTTATGCGTTTTCCCAGCGATCCGACAAAGCGTCGCCGCGTCAGATTCGCCAATTATCGTTCATTGCGCAATTCACGACGTGCATCGAGCACATTCCAGGTACGGACAACTGCGTTGCAGACTCCTTGTCCCGAATCGAGGCTCTTCGCCTGCCCGTGGAATTCGATCTTGCCGAACTTGCCCGGGAGCAAGCCTCTGATCAAGAATTGAAAGATTTAGAGAATGACCCGAATGTCACTGTAAAATTCAGGAAAATTTTTTACGGTCCGGAACAAGTCAAAATTTCTTGCGAAATTTCTGGCGAAACGATCCGCCCGTACATTCCGCTAAGCCTTCGGCATCGGGCCTTTCATCGATTTCACGATCCTGCGCATCCGAGCGCTAAAGTCACTGATAGGCTAATCAGGCAACGGTACGTCTGGCCTAAAATGCACAAGGACATCACGTCGTGGTGTCGCAATTGCCAACAATGCCAACGCTCAAAAATTTCGCGCCACGTCAAACAGATTCCCGAAGCTTTTACGGCTCCGGATGGCCGCTTCGAACATGTTCATATCGACATAATAGGTCCCATGCGCAATTCGGAAGGTTTTTCGTATTGCCTCACGATGATCGACCGTTTCTCGCGTTGGCCAGAAGCCGTACCTATTTCAGACATAACCGCTCAAACCGTTGCTCGCGTGTTTTACGACTCCTGGATTACTCGTTTTGGGTGTCCAGAGATCATTACCACAGACCAGGGTTCGCAATTCGAATCTCGACTCTTTTCGGCTCTCTTATCGCTAACCGGGTGTCAACGAGTTCGCACTACTCCTTACCATCCGGCAGCCAATGGACTCGTCGAGCGATGGCACCGCGTGCTAAAAGCCGCCATAATGTGCCATGAAAAGGCCGAATGGTCTCGAGTATTATCGACCGTCATGATGGGTCTCAGATCAGCCATTCGGGTTGATGTCGACGCTTCTCCCGCGGAATTTGTTTACGGCACCACGCTCAGGTTGCCCGGGGAATTTTTCTTGCCCAACGATTTCTCTCCCGAGCCATGTTTTTTCATTCAGGACTTTCGGGAATACATGCGATCTGTCCGGCCAATCCCCGTCGCGCGAAAAAGCATCGACAAAGCATTTTACTTTAAAGATTTGTATTCTTGCTCTCACGTCTTTATGCGAAAAATTGCGAAAAAGTCCCTGGAGCAGCCATACTCCGGGCCCCACAAAGTTCTTCGTCGCAACACGGACCATGTCTTTGTCGTCGAAGTAAATGGAATAGAGAAGACTGTTTCCGTCGAACTACTAAAACCTGCGTATTTTGTGAGCAACGAGGAGTCCTCCGGGGAGCCGGTCCTTCAGAACCCGCCCCCCCGGAATACCCCTCCGCGCGTTTCACCTTCGCTTGAGTCACCACTCATTCCGTCGATTGTTCCGCCTGCACGCAATTCGCAAACGCGCACCGTTCGAAACTGCGACCCAACTATCCGAACGAGCCCGACTTTCGGCAGTGCTCCGATTCGGACTTATTCGCGCAAAAATGTCACGTTTGCGCCGCAAAACGCGTGCCTAGTATACTAAGTTCAAATCATCGACGCAATCATTTTAGACCTAGTGCGTATCAAATGTACAAAGCATTTTGTTGCAAGAAATCTCAAGAAATAATGTTATTCTGGGTTAAGTTTAAATGTTCCTTCCGACCAAATAGGTCAATCAATATGATTCCTTGCCATCGCCGTTGCGATGTATAAACTCAAGTACAAATGCTACGAAGTTACGCTACGATGTTACGCGATCAGAGCATTTTATGTTGTATTCCTAGCTAGTAAACATCTTCGTTGAGATTCTCCCCATATGGGAATATTTTTTTTCTTGCCGCTTGTACGATGTACGCGCTAGGGGGGGAGTGTGTGGGGATTCGGTAGTGTCTTCTCACTCACTCCCATCCCTTCTCTCTCTACTGTACCACTCTATGTAACGCGCATGCGCGCACCGGCCTTGCCGGAAGACGAGCTGGCTTCTCCAGTTTCGGTCCTTGCCTTCTACTGTGCAAGTTGCATTTACGGGCTCTTGCTCACGGCCCCGTTGGCGGCCATTACCGAGCTCAATAAAGTTACTACGGATTTACACGTTGTGTTTTCCCTTCCCTTCTGGGCAGTAGGGGATTCTCTCTCGCCTGAATCCCCACATTGGTGATCCCGATAAAAATTTGGACTTGTTTAAAAATCGAATAACAAGTGCGCGCCGCCACGAGGCAAAACCTTGCCTACACATTGTGATCGCGAGGAGGACTTTTCACCGAAACGTTCT
>JABFOS010000123.1:0-11021 GCA_022817785.1 Amitus sp. ZL-2020 | reverse complement strand
ATGGAGAACGGTCGGAAAGCTCTAAAAAAGGTCCGAACGGAACCGAGCAACCAACTTACGATGGCCCTCCAGGAATGGATCCTGAAGGCATCATTGAATCTAACTGGGAAACCGTGAGTCTCTTTGCTTGTTGAAATGTAGCAATTTTTTAAGCAAGAAATTTGAGATGCATGTTGATCTTTTATTGTTGAAAAATCGTGTTTCTTAATTTGAAAATCCGGTAGAAATCAATATTCTCAGAAGAAGTTAATCCACTATTTTAAGAAACTGGAATCGATTATATTTTGTACCATTCATTTTTTCATTTATTCATCTGTTATGCACCTAAAGTTTCAAACGTTGATAATGGATGAAAATTGAAAATAAAATAATAAATAAAGAATAGCCAGAAATTAGTAGTTCAATGACGATGAAAATTCACACCCACGAATTTTTATAACACTTTAAGACTTATGATTTTTGAAATTTCAGCAACATTTTCACATCTTTATTTGATCACGTTTGAAACTTCAAGTACATTATTAATTTATTGACCTTCATCTTTAATTGAAATTTATTCGCAAGGTCGAATGGCTCATGAGCAACATGTATAGTCGCGATTTCACCGTCTCTGCTATTCACGGTAACATGAAACAGAGCCAGCGTGATAAAATCATAAAAGAATTCCGCACAGGCTCATCGCGTGTGCTCATTACAACAGACCTTTTGGGTCGTGGTATCGACGTCCAGCAAGTGTCTTTAGTTATTAACTTCGATCTGCCCTCGAACCGCGAAAACTATATTCACAGGTAAAAAATAAGAAGCACAAAATCGCCAAAAGTATTGGGATTATTAACCAAATAAGTATGATTTTTCAGAATTGGTCATTGTGGTCTTTCTGGTCATAAAGGTGTAGCTATAAGTTTGGTAACGGCGGAGGATAAGCGAATGCTTAAGGATATTGAACAGTTTTACAACATCAGCATCGAAAAAATGCCAATGAACTTCACCGATTTGATCTAAACGCTCGTATGGGATTCATGTAGAATAAAAAACAAGCTAAGAAAAGGAAATAAAACGTGAGATACAGTGCTCTCGTGAAATCAGCGATTTGTAAACTAGAGACTTGGGCGCGTTCAAAGATTGACAAATTTACAAGGTGAACGCGGTGTTGATCAGCGCATTCTACTTGATTCGATCATCAGACAAATCGAGCTAAAAATGATGTTGATCTTGTGAAACAGTATTCATTCTTCAATTTTTGAAATAAAGTTTATAACATTTATTATGTAGTTTCAATGCAAGCCATAAATAACTATTGGATTTTTAAAAGTTGAAAGTAGCTTGTTTCATGTGAGTGACATATAAAGATATTTTGAGTTGAAAATCTGAACAGAATAAATTAAAATTACTTTATTGACAATTTTTCATAAAACATGCTGTTTCTTCATCATTGAATATTGCATGACTTTGCTATCTACATTCTTGATTCCAACGATTTTTTATCTCCAAGAAAAAGAAAAGAAAATTTTACATGAGTAGAAATTATTGACAATACTCGGCTTCAGGCTCTTTTACTATCGGTCAATACTCGGAAGATGCTGCCAACTCCACTGACATTGAACACTTTTCCATGCCAAAGTAACAAGTGTTCACTACTTCTTTCCACAGGGATTTCGAATCCTCGGTAAATATACTTCATGAGGACATCTAAAAGATCTCGGTCTAATTGTGCTATGCAATCATCCATTTGGTTCGACTTTATACTCATCAACACTTTTTGGGTCAGATTTCTCGCATTGTCCTAGAACAAATAACAATATGAACTTTTTTGGCACGTAGCACAAATCATAACTGGGTAATTTTTTTATCCACCAAAAACAAGATTTCTCATTCAAAATAGAATCAATAATAATACTATCTTATATGGTCATTTTGATGTGGAAAAATTTTAATTTGCTATTAAAATTTTCCAAGTTCCAATTTTTGACCAAAATTGAAACTTTGACATTTTAAAATTGTCTATTTTTTTGTTTGCAAAATATTACTAGCACTTTTTATATATCTCATTAAAAATCCATGTAAGATAAATTGTTACATTAATGAATGTGTCGACCCATAAATCGAATAAATAAATTTCATTCATTTTAAAAATTCTGAATACTGTAGCCGAAGTTGCTTTTCGTGAAAAAATAAAATATCATCACTATAATTTTCCACGTTATCAGTTTGACAAGATAAAAAATTGCATATCAGTAATATTGAAAATTTTTTGCCAACGACAAGGTTAGTGAAAATCACATTATTTAATAGACTTGTGAGTAGTTGAAGAAAATTGTGTCAACGTGAATGAATTTCCAAATTTTGAAACAAAAGCCAGGTTACCTTGATTTGTTGATTTTTACATCCCAAAGGTGCCGATTTCAACACAGTTATAAGCGCTTCAGCATTCTTCCCCTTAAAAGGAAAGTTGAGGAAAATGTTTTTCGAAGAAAAAATTAAGCAAACAAAACGTGAAAATTATTTAAAAGGATATTGTCTGAGCAGGGTCGCAATTTCGTTTTCGTCCGGTCCTGCGGGGCCGGTGCTTCCACCGTCGGCTTCGTCGTCTTTGAAATCATTATCATTGTACTGATCAATATCAATTTTTCGAAAAGCCGAGCTCATATCCTTTTTTTCTTCGATTTTTGACATTTCGCTCACTCTTGACGTCTTGACATGGACCAACATGGACATCGAGCAATCAACACGGTATAAATGTGCAGGGGGACCTAACCAGGGGGACCCGACTTACTCTTGATAGCGCCTACCAGAGAAGCACAGTAGCACCTCTAGCGGCGAACTGGTTGAACTGCAATCGTCCGCATTCATCCTTATTGGGTGGGGATAGAATATCGATGGTGGGGCAGGTTAATGGAATGGGGAGCGCGCTCGCGAAAATCCGTCGGAATCGTCAAATCGTTCACGAGTTAAAAATCAAAATAAAATACGCCTGTGCTGCTCAACACCTGCACCCATCACCGTCGTTCGAAAACCCAAATAAAAACAATCCCCTACTATTGATTTTCAATTGACTTTTACCCACAATGATTCGTAATTTTGCATTGAGAATGTATGATTCCTAACAATTAAAAATTTCTCGCAAATGAATTGTTTTCAATTGCTAATGAGCGGGAGAGAATTAGCTCTTATTTTGAAGTTTTATCGCTTGAAATATGATATTTGACGAACGAGGAATAATTTTTTCGATCGTTTGCGATCATAGAATATAAAATCTTTGTTCCTCTAAACGTGAAACGTACTTTTGCGCCTGACGGCGCTTAAAAAAGTGCATTTCGCGCCGTCGAAACAAAAAATATTGTTCTTGCCGCGGCTTTGAATGTGCCAATACGCCTCAGGTTTTCCATTCCTTGGCTACACCTCGAAATTCAAACTTGCCTTGACCTATTTCGCACTTCAAAGTCCTTGGCGTAGAATGCACTATTACATTCGAGGTCGCAGACATATTAATTATTTTACAAGACTTATAATATAGCGACCAAAAAGTGCAGTTTTTGCGCGTTTGCGCTACACGATGCACATTTTTTCGTCTTTAAATTAAAGACGCATTGTCTCTGATTGGCAAAATACGGCTCCAATTTTGCATTACGAGACCAATTTAGGGTTCTCATACTCGGTGCTTTTATTTTTTCAGGTATCAAGTATATTGAAAGTATTCCTGAAAGTCAAATTCAGAAATACGATTCATGTGCTATTAATTCCCAACTATTGTAAGTTTTTTTTTTCAGCGAGACACTTTTCGTAAGATTAACCATATTATGCATTGTTTTTGATATTAGGAATATTATTTTCGTACTTTCTCGTAAAGTCATGAGCAGCGTGGGAATATATTGTACTCTTTTGAACGTTTCTGAAACTATATGCTAAAAATCAAAAACATTCTTCTCGAATCGGAAATTATTCGTACAAACTCTTATTATTCATTCAAAACGAATCAAAAAGAGAAATAATAGATTTATTGTAATTAATTAGTTCCGAAACCAATACTTTTTCTGATGACATGCCAATTACAAAACATGGGATGTCTAAAATTCCTGATTGATTTTTGATTTTAAATGGTTTTGATTAGTGAATTGATTTTTATCCGAAAAATGTGAAATAAAATACGGAATTTGAATGTAATGAATCTTCGTTCCAATTATGCTGTAAATTAAAAATCAATCGATCGCAGTTGGAGTGAATTTTTTAAAGTAAAGCCTCAAGCTTTTCCGAAGCGCTGTTTTGAGGTATAAATGTATTTAATGCGCTTGTTGAATCATCCTTAATTCGGGGTGGAAGTTGGTGCAAGTGTCCATTTCAAGTGCGTATTTGAGTGCATGAAAAGGTGGAGCTAGGTGACGGCGCAAAACCCAAGAGCGCCCTCGCTTCTTATCAGATAAGACTCCGGTCATTTGCGGTCATTATTGCTACGGCCCTATCCTCCGCTCTCGTACGCTCTCGGTACGGCTGCGGTAGAAAACAGCTATTACGCGACTCTATTCCGAATATTATTGTATGCAACGAATATTTCGTGATTTTCAAGGATTTTGAAAATTTCGCGACCGTAAATGTTATCATTAATGCCACTCATGAAATTCCGCGCTAAATGAAATTCCTAAATTCATTTTGGTTCGAATCATTCAACAGTTCGTTTTTCGAAGTCGGTTTTTATTTTGCATGTGAAAAGTATCGTAATTAAATTTTTGTAAAAAATGCCGCGTAAATGTGAAGTGCTTGGCTGCACTACAAAAAGTGACGAGCCCTCGCATGCACTTCCATTAAGCGACCCCGTTTTGACCAATCTTTGGCTGGATAGTCTTCAATTGCAGGATTTAAAAGGTAAGAGACGTTAAAAAACAATTTATATGCAATTTATCCTTGATATGAATATATCGGGAATTTCAGATGCAAAAATCTTATTTATTTAGATTAAAATTTTATTGGAAATTAATCGGTTCACATCGAAATAAATCGTTTTTTTACCAGGGGCCATAAAATTTACCCAATAGATTTGTTCGCACTCGTGTGAAAATGTACATTTTTTTAGAAGTAATGCAAAATATTCAAACGATTTATTACTCATAGATTTATTATTTTAAAACAGGGCTATGGGATCATGTCCTTTGTTGAATTCCGAATGTATATTTTCAGGAAAGCCAAAAGATGATTTGAAAAAAATTCGAATATGTTATGAACATTTTCCTGTCAAGGCTTCCAACCACAAATATTCCATCGTTCCCAAGGGCATTATACCAAAATTCGAATGTGGTTGTAACTTGACAAACGCTGGAGAACAACACATTTCAACTCCCGAACTAGTCCCAAATACAGAATGCGCGAATAAAAGGCACCATGAGCTGGAAAAAGCCTACGAGAATGCGACAAAACATTTGAAAGCTATCAAACTGGAATGCGCTCAAAAACTCAAACAACTTGAGGAGGATAACAAAAATCTCTACAGTCAACAAAAAGATTTACAAACTCAAGTTCAGCAACTACAGGCTTCAAAAGATAAAACCGACATTTTGGTACAGCAGCTAAAAATCTCTGAAACGAAAGCCATCGATGATGTAAAGAAACTTGAGGCATCAATGGCGCAGTTGTGTTTCGAAAAGGAAAAATTTAAAGCGCAATGTACCACAGTTGAAGAAAAACTAAAACAAACACAAAAAAAGTTGTACGGGCAAACGAGATACATAGCAACTGTACGGACCAAAAAAATCAGAGGAAAGTTGAAACGCGGCGACAAATGGACCACAATCATAGAATCCGCTGAAGGGATGTCAAGGACATTTATGGAAATGATGGATAAAAATTTCGGCCGAAAGATGAGGGTACAAAGTAGAACGTATATTTCTTACCATTGATTAGGTACAAGCTCCACAAAATACGAATAAGATGTACGTAAACTTGAGATATCAATTGAGGAGTACATTGCCTTTCTTGAATCGTAAACAGAATATTAAACAAGATTAGAAGTGGATCGTTTTTTATCGTCATCTATCGTGAATTGATATGACCAAGATTAGATTTACTATCGGTAATTTTCTATCGTTCATTTCTCGATAGTTAGAAATTGATCAGAAAAAAGATTATTAATGTGGGATTTCCAAGTTGAGAGTGTTTAGCGCGTGCGGGGGGGCATTCGAAGACGAGCACGCGAAGTGGGTATTTCCAAGTTTATTGCCGGGGAAAACCGGTTTAAGAAGCGGACAATAGACAAAGAATGCAACGAATTGGGGAAAACCCAGTAGAGGGAGACTGGAAGGAGATATAAAGACTAGAGAGCGGAATGATGGGGATTCGAAGTAAAGAAGGCGAGCGATGAACACGGAAAAGATGTTTGTGCCTACGAAGTCGAGTTTTGTTCTTTTATAATAAAATTGTGAAAAGTGCCCTTATGACTTATTTCTTTCCCACATATTTTGGGGGCCCGTCCGGGATTGGATTGACATCATTATCGGCACACGAGCAATGTAGGATGAACTGAGTGAAAAGTGTGAGAATTAACTCTTCGGAACTGAGTGCACCGAGAGTTTCAGCGGACGTGAGTTTACGCGAGTGTTGTGAGAAACCTTGCGCAAAATGAGTGAAGCAGAGTTGGCGACAGTCGAAGGGCTATCAGACGAAGAGTTGAGGAGACAGCTTGAAGAAAGAGAGCTGTCGGCGACGGGAAGCAGACCCGTGTTACGAGAACGGTTGCGTAACGCGATTAAATATGGCACGAGGCAAAACGATGAGCATAAAGATGACGACGAAGAGGTGAATCTGGACGAGCTGACGGTGAAAGAGTTGAGATTTCGCCTACGGCGATTAGGCTTGGGCTGCGAAGGAGAAAAAGAAGCGCTGCGAAGCAGATTGAGAGGAGCATTAGACGAGGAGTCAGAGGATGGTGGCGGCAAGGACAAGGAGAACGCGGGAGCTGAGACAACCACCGACCAGACGAACGACCGCCGCGGAACGGAATTTACGAGGATGGTGCTGACCTTCAAAGACGTAGAGGATACGCTGGATTCATTTGATGGAAGAGTAGGGCAGAGTGTCAGGAGATGGGTCAGCCAGTTCGAGGACACTGCGGTCATGTGCAATTGGTCCTCAATTCAACAGCTTCTGTACGCTAAACGCTTGTTGCGAGGCTCAGCGAGGCAATTTGTTAGTTACGAGGGGTGTGATACGTCGTGGATGGCGCTAAAAAGAGCGCTGGTACGGGAATTCAGCACGCAGTTAAACAGTCACGACGTGCATCAGAAACTTCAGGGACGAAGGAAGAAAAGTGATGAGACCTATCACGAGTACGTATATAAAATGCTCGAGATTGCAGCTGAAGGCGAAGTGGAGGAGATTGCAGTGATCCGATACATAATCGATGGTCTCGAAGGAGACAATGTGAGTAAATCCGTTTTATACGGCGCGACGAATATTCGTGAATTGAAAGGGAAGCTAGAGGTGTACGAAAAAATTATGCGCAAATCAAAGCCGAGCAATAATCCGGCTCACAGTTTTAATTCTAAAGAGAGAAACGCGACATCGACGGGTATAAATAGAAAAGAAAGCGCGAAAGAAGATTTAAGCGGAAAGCATTGTTACAACTGCGGTAAGAAGGGACATTTTGGACGAGATTGCCCAGAGAAAGAGAAAGGGATGAAGTGTTTCAATTGCAGTGGATACGGGCATAGAGCAGCGGAATGCGAGAAAAAGATCAAAGAGGAGGGTAGAAGAGAGAACAGGGTGAATATTGTTGAAGGCGACGTGCGAAAATATTGTAAAGACGTGGACATTAATGGTGTACGGTTGAAAGCGTTAGTAGACACAGGGAGCGATTTAACTTTGATGCGTGCTGATTGTTTTGTAGAAATCGGTATGCCAGTATTCGAGAAAAATGTAGTCCAATTCTCAGGAATAGGATCGGGCGAGATGTGTACTTTGGGTGCAGCGGCGCTTAAAATGTGCGTGGATGATGGAGAGTTTGAGATGAAGGTGCACATTGTACCGCTCGGAACAATGAGATATCAACTTTTGATTGGCACCGATTTCTTGAAGACAGTTGACGTTTTGCTGAAAAGCGGAAAACCATTTATTTCTAAGCCAAAAGAGCTTGCAAAGAACGAGATTTTGCAAATCCATGAGATATGCGCCAGCGAGGTAGATGTTTCACACGTGAACGATGCTGTTGTACGCGAGGAAATCAAAGAATTGATTGATTCTTATCAACCTAACAAATGTCGAGACGTTGACATGAAGGTCCGGATTTTACTCAAAGACGACGTACCGGTGTATCAGAGCGCGCGGAGGTTGGGTCATGCTGAGCGTACGTTGGTGAATGAACAAGTGGATGAGTGGATCAGGGACGGTATTGTGCGGCCGTCCGATTCAGATTATGCGAGCCCTGTAGTTTTAGTGAGAAAGAAGGACGGATCTGCGCGGATTTGTGTCGACTATCGCAAGTTGAATGAGAAAATCATTAAAAATCGTTATCCGTTGCCGATCATTGATGATCAATTGGATAAATTACATGGCGCGAAAATATTCACGACAATGGACATGACAAACGGGTTTTTTCATGTCCCGATTGAGGAATCAGATGTAAAGTTTACAGCGTTTATCTTGCCAGACGGGCATTATGAGTTTTTACGGTTGCCATTTGGATTGTGTGTTTCACCAGCATATTTTCAAAAGTTCATTATGATCATTTTTCGGCAACTGATCTCGGAAGGAGTGGTCATCATATTTATGGACGATTTTATTATTCCAGCGAAGAATTTGAGTGAAGGAATTGAGCGTTTTAAGCGTGTTTTGAGCGTAGCGAGCGAGTACGGATTAAGAATCAATTGGAAAAAATGTAGCGTGTTGCAAAAGAGAGTGAGTTTTCTGGGATACGTGATTGAAAACGGTACTGTTAAACCGTCCGATGAGAAGACCGAAGCAGTAAGATTCTTCCCGATACCAACGACGGTTCAGAAGGTGCAAAGCTTCTTGGGGTTGACAGGTTTCTTCAGAAAGTTCATCAGGAACTATTCAACTATCGCGAGACCATTGACAAACTTGACGAAAAAAGATGCAGTATTCCAAATGGGGATGGCCGAGAGAGATGCATTCGACAAACTTAAAAAGGCGTTATGCGACGAGCCAGTTTTACGTTTATATAATCCAGCGGCAGAGACAGAGTTGCATACTGATGCTTCGGCGTTGGGATTGGGAGTCATTTTGCTGCAACTAGATAGCGAAGATCAACGGTTTCACCCGATTCATTACGCGAGCTGGAAGACGAAACCCGAGGAAGAAAAATACGACAGCTACAAACTCGAGGTGCTAGCGATAGTGAGGGCGCTCAAAAAATTCCGAGTGTACTTGATCGGAATTCCGTTCAAAATTGTAACGGATTGTCAAGCTTTTACTATGACTATGAGAAAAAAGGACATTTCTTCGCAAATTGCGCGCTGGGCACTGTGTCTCGAAGAGTTCGAATATTCTATCGAGCATAGACCTGGTGAGAGGATGAGGCATGTCGACGCGTTGAGCCGCTGTTTCACGCCCGAGGTCTGTTTTATCGAGGAAGGAGTGGCAGCGAGTTGGCGGAGCAACCAAGAGGAGGACGAGAATATAGCAGAGCTCATGGAGAGACTTAGGAGCGGGGCACTCAAAGGATACGCGATAGATCAGAACCTTTTGTACAAGAACGCTGGCGATGAGGCGCTGCTGGTGGTCCCTAAGTCCATGCAAACTGGATTGATACGTAAAGCGCATGAGATGGGTCATTTCGGAGCGGCTAAAACGGAGCAGCTGCTGAAGCAAGAATACTGGTTCGACGACATGCGAGGCAAAATCGAGAGGGTCATAAAAAACTGTACGGAATGTATCCTAGCAGAACGAAAAGGGGGCAAACAAGAAGGATTTTTGCAGCCAATTGATAAAGGGGAAGCGCCTATAGACACTTATCACATCGATCACCTAGGCCCTTTACCATCGACAAAAAAGAGTTATAATCATATATTGGTGGTGATCGATGCGTTCGCCAAATTCGTGTGGTTGTACCCCACGAAAACGACAGGAACGGCGGAAGTACGGGATCGGCTGATGAAGCAGGCAGCAGTTTTTGGGAATCCGCGGAGGATAATAACTGATCGAGGTACGGCGTTTACGTCGCAAGATTTCGAGAACTACTGCGAGGACGAGGGCATCATACACGGAACAATTGTGACCGGAGTGCCAAGAGGCAATGGACAGGTGGAGCGAGTGAATCGCACGCTGATCCCGATCCTGACAAAGTTATCAAAAGAGAATCCTGGAGAGTGGCATAAATATGTAAGCCGAGCGCAGCAGTATTTAAATCACGTGCCGTCTCGTGCAACAGGAAAGGCGCCCTTTACCTTGTTGTTGGGGACCAAAATGAGACTGAGAAAAGATCCAGAGATGCGGGAAATCATCGAGCAGGAAAACGCGTTTTACTATATGGAGAAAAGAGAAGAAATACGTGAGCAGGCGAGGGCGGCGATCTCGAAAATCCAGAAAGAGAACCAGAACGCGTACAATAAAAAAAGAAGGGAAGCAAATCAATATCAGACAGGTGACTTGGTAGCAATTAAAAGGACGCAAGGTGCGCCAGGTCTGAAGCTTCGCTCGAAATTCTTGGGGCCCTACAAAGTGACCCAGGTACTGAGGAATAACCGCTACCTAGTTGAGAGAGTTGGAGAGCACGAGGGTCCAAGGATGACATCTACCGCCGCGGATTATATGAAACAATGGACGACAATCAAGGAAACAGAGGCGGAAGCAGAGCTGCAAAACATCTGAGGTCAGATGTCATTCGGATGGCCGAGTGTGGGATTTCCAAGTTGAGAGTGTTTAGCGCGTGCGGGGGGGGGGGGGGGGGCTCGAAAACGGGCACGCGAAGTGGGTATTTCCAGTTTTATTGCGGGGGAAACCCGGTTTGCTGGAAAAGCTGAGTTTTGGGAAGCGGACAATCGACAAGGAATACAACGAATTAGGGAGGACCCGGGGGCGGG
>JABFOS010000122.1:0-11143 GCA_022817785.1 Amitus sp. ZL-2020 | reverse complement strand
GTCATCCCGTCACGCGTGGTAGGACCTTCGTTGTTTTGAGGTCGATAAGAAACTCGTCCTTCGAACGATAACAACCTTTGTTCCCATAACCGTGACACAAAATGGCCCTCACCATACGTAGTGTTCGCCAACTAACGATCCAAGCCGATCACGACCTTGTCTCCGGTCACTGAAATCCACCGGAACTTCTCATTCCGGCCCCCGACCCCGACTTTCTCTGGGTTCCTAGCTTCCCCTGTAACAGAAGAAGAACCGTATACCCCACAGCCCCTTGATTCTGAGCACTGCACCCGCCCCCGCATACGTACCTTCAGCCCTTCCAAACCTCCCAGCAACAAACGCCTCTTATCCACGGAAAACCGTGCCCGAGATACGAAATTGCGAAGACTTGCTGATCCGCGATCTTTCGTAATTTCGATGTATTGGGTTAAGCTAGAGCAACGGCCTTTGGAAAAGACTCACTATGAAAAAAGCTCCACATGAGAAAGTAATGAAATCATGTGAAGCTGAACCTTTCTATTCTCCACTATACTTTGCAATATAATTGAAAAAAAATGAATATTTCAAGCATTGCCATCCCAAGTCGTTCTTGAAAAAAATTAGCTGCTCGGCTATTTTAGTTCTAGATGAAACATTTCTCATCATATCGACTTTGTTACAATTAATGGTAATTGTTTACTTTAGGGTCTTCTGCGCATTCTTCATCAATATTGATGCAATCACTTGGAATACCTTCGAAATACCTCCTTTCTACGAATTTTAGTGGCGCTCAATTGATTTGAGTCATTTGACTCAAAATATGTGCCATGGAAGTATGAAATTTGACAGGTATAAGTTATGGGCGCAAGGTTACAGTCCTCATAAAGAAGTGATTCGATACATATTACTGAAAAAACTCGACAAAATGGAGACTTTTTACTTATGTGAAAAAATTAATATCTCGCTTAGTTTGCGAGATATCGAATCTTAAAGTAGGAAACTAGTTTCGGGTCATTTTTTTGAATAGACCCTAACCGTAACCAAATCACTATTTTCGAGTTTTTTGTTCGAAATAGGGCCATTAGCGGAAACAAATTACTATTTTCGAGTTATTTTTCAAAATAAAGCCGTAACCGTAATCAAATCACTAGTTTTAGTTACGATTCTGCTCTTTAGCCACAGCTAGAGAGTTTCTGGTCTTCAGTGCAGCTAAAGAGCAATACTGTCACCGGAGAAGCAATTTTAGACGCATTTTTCCGTGGCGAATGCATTTTATAATATACGAATATTTAAACTTTAACGCCACATATCTCGAGTCAGCTTACTCAAATTGATCAAGTGCCACTGAAATTTGTAAAAGGGAAGTATTTCGAAGATTAATTGAGTGGTCGCATTAAAATTAATGCAGAATTGGCAAAAGCCCCCGAAGTAAACAATTACCCGATTAATTATCTTTTCGAATAGCCGGACGACTAATTTTTTTCAAGAACGACTTGGAATGTCAATGCTCGTAATATTAATTTTTTTCAACTATATTGCAAAGTATAGTGAAAAATAGAATGATAAGGCTCCACATGATTTCATTAGTTTTTTATGTGGAGATTTTTTCATAGTGGATTTTTTTCAAAGGCAGCAGGCACCTTAGGATTAGGTGCACCTTATTATTAGCACCTTAGAACTATTAACTAAGTTCTCCAGCTCTGTTGGAGAACTGTGTGTTTCTGGATTTGCTGGGGGTAGAGAATCACCTGTCTTTCGAAGGGCATCATACGGTTCTGGAGATGCGGTTGCTGCCAGTAAATTTTTCGCGCTTGCTGAGTCATGTCTAGACCGTATGGGGGCAGGTCGTTTGAGTACTGACCCGATATTAAACCGTTATCGTCTCGGTACACTTGATATATTGCGTTTTGGCTCATGTGGCCGTGGCCTTTGAGGTAGGGTGGACTGATTTGATAGCCTGGGGCTGATCTTGGGTAATTTGGACTCCCTTGGCCTGGAAATTGAGGGGCTTCCGAATTGTTTTCCTTTGGGTTTTTCGTTGAAAAGCGGATATTTATTTTTCACATGTGTGCTATCTGTTTTTTTTCACGGATTTGGAGGTTGTAGCCCGAACCGGGGGCAGGGGTTGCAATCAAATGAGTCCAAAAAACTAAGATCGCAAAAATTTGTAACAAAATTTCCCCTAGACGAAGTAAAAAATGCGCGACAAGGTCGCGTATTCCCGTACAGGTTAGGAAAAAGTATTTTTGTCTTGTTCTGTTATAGTATTTGCTGAGGAAGAAGTTTTGAGGAAAGAAGAGGAAAGAAATAAAGTTCCAAGGACAAGGGAGGTGAGAATTTTTTGTTTTTTGAACTTCTGTTCTCTACTTTTTTGCCTTTGGGGTGGAAATTCTTCAATTTCCTATTGTTTCCGAAGAAGGATTTCTTTGCTTTTAGTTTTAGAAGGAAAACTCTCCTACTCTTTCGTTTTTGAAACTCCGTTTATCGGAAAACCCTTGGAAAAACGAATGAAGAAAAGAAAGAAGCTTTGGATACGAAGAAGTCAAGACTTTTTTTGTTTTTTGGACTTCTTTTCTCAACTTCTTCAGTTTTTGGAGTGAGAATAATTCCAGTTATTCTTTCGTTCTCGAACTGGAAATTCTCTGTTTCATCTGTTTCCATTTTGATTCGGAATTTTTAGTTCCCATAGTGAAAATTCTATTATCCACTCTCTTGGTTTCAAAAAAAACTTCTTTGCTTCTTCGCTTTTGGAACTCCTTTCGGAAATAAAATGTTAGGAAAACTGGAGAGAAAATAAAATAAATTCCGCGAACAAAAAAGGGAAGCATAAAAAATTCTGAAACGGAATAGTAAAGATTTTCTTACAATTTATTTTCTGTGTTTTCTTGTTTTAAAAGTAAAACTTCATTTCCGGCACCTCGTTAAGGAATTTCGCATGAATAACAATAAATTACAAAACTTAAAGTTGTACTTCGGAAATTAAGGTCAAAATCATTATAAGTTTCATAAAATTTATTTCATATCACTCTAGAAAAAAAAGCGTAGTTCCGCGTATTTCGTTGCTCTAAAGAGGACTTTTTTCCGTTTTTACATCGAATATTATTTCTATCTCGGGCTGAAAAGTATAAATGCATCGAATGCGAGCTCCGATTTTGAGAAGAAATCGAGAAATGCAAATTATCACAGTTTTTTGCCCTCTTTTTCAAAACTACTTTACACTGCTTTCCGATTAGTCATTTTCCATGATACCATAGAAATTCAACAGTTCGAAAATTCGAGATATTGAAAATTACAATCCCATACAAAATATCTTTTTTCTGATTCAATTCTTGTTCAATCATTCTTCGAAGTGAAAAACTTATTTTCGAACTATCAATTATAAAAGCACAGATTCTATGTATCATTTATGTGTACTTAGTAGAACACAAATTTCCATGGTACCAAAAATATTTGAGTCTAGAATTCAAGATGTCCCTACCATGAAGTATTTTTTTCTTCAGTTAAATGTATTTATTATCAACAAAAAAAAGTACATGCGCTACTCGATAATCGTTACATTCTATATTTAAGTAATCCGTTATAATTACAAATGCACGTAAAAAATTTTTTCCTAAAAAAATCATCCTAGAATGTCTTGAATGGTCAAACTCTGGAACCTCAAATATATGTCTGACTCGTCGTCGTCTGACTCGTTCGCGACCAGGTCTTCCTTGTACTTCTGTCTTTGTTTCCGAAACCAATGATTAATCTGACGCTCGCTGAGGCACAGAGAGCGAGCCATTTTGGCCCGATCCGTTTGTCTCAAATATCTGTTTCTGTTGAACGCCGCCTCTAATTCCAGGAGTTGCTCACTCGTGTATCTCATTCGCTGTCTTCCGCTGTTTTTCATTTGCTTGTCGTCGGCTGAGAAAAAAATCAATGAGATTTTCTTTATTTGCTGCGATACATGAACATTATTCCATTAAAGATTTTGGGCGTTTTGGAATTTTTGTTGGGCTCGATTTATAAATAAAGTGATGATTCGTTTCTTCAGGCTTTGAAGTTTCTTTTCGATAAACTACATGAGTTTTTACTTCTGTGCTTTCAAGCTATTACGCTTACTTTTTCATTACTAGAACTCCTTATTACAAAATTCAAAAATTCTTCGAACGGCTCCCGAAAATGTAGACTCTTATCTCTGTCAGTTATTCATATCGCGTGGTCATCAAAAAGCTATTAATTTATCACGAAGCGTTAGTTTAACGCTTGCTCGGCGCTCGTTTTATACTGCGTTCCCCATTTTTGAAAGATTTCAGTGGAGGAAATATTCGTCATTTCCAAAGTTATTTTGGCTCGTGGTTTTCATCGCGAATTAAACTTTATGACCGAGCGTTAACTTTATTCGAATGTCTCGAAAACTCGACGAGATATAATCGTTCTAGTAGTAAATCGTTCTAGTATAATCTAGTATAACCGTCCTAGTAGTAAATCGTCGAGTAGTAAATCTAGTATATAATCGTTCTAGTGGTAAAATTTCAACGACCGAAATTCAGCTCCGGAAATTTATTCTTTATCTTCGAAAAAGGAGGTAAAACTTTCCGAGCGTGAAAAAAATTTATTGTTATACTCAACTGGAATTTCAATGTCCAATAATAATCTTTAGAAGGATATATAAAACTTTCTTAGAGTAGAAAAACCCAATATTCCACCGAAAAAAAATTTCAACGCTAGAAGTTCAGCTAGGAAAAATTTTTTATTCGGAGAAAAAAAACATTCCAAGCCTAGAAAAAACCAAATTTTATACTGGAATGGAATTCCATCCATGAAAGTTGATTCTCCACTAGCAAAAAAAAAATAAGACAATTGAATTTCGCCGAATGCAAAAACTGGGACAAGCGCGATCAGTAATTCGGGGCAATAGATACTTTTTCGGCAATGTCCGTATTTCTGTGGATTTTCAATAGGCAATCAAGTAATGACATCACGAATTTTCGACGAGTTGAAAATTTTTTATCCTAATGAATAACGTTCGACATTAGAGTTTTTGAAAATAAAAATCATTCCCAGAAGACTCAACAAACTTAGAAATCCAATTACTTGGGAGATGAAAATTCGAAAATTCTTATTGCATCTTTGGGACCCTGATCGAGACTCACCGTTTCCTTTCTGCGGACTGTTCTTCTTCGAAGAGTCCTCCGATTTCTTGGACTCCTCTTCCCAAGCGCGCGA
The DNA here is from genome assembly GCA_022817785.1 of Amitus sp. ZL-2020. Classification (NCBI taxonomy): domain Eukaryota; kingdom Metazoa; phylum Arthropoda; class Insecta; order Hymenoptera; family Platygastridae; genus Amitus; species Amitus sp. ZL-2020. Next base: position 5,956 of record JABFOS010000122.1, on the reverse strand, counting down.
ATTCCCCATTTGCCGAGGGTTCTGGAGCGCCAAAGAATTCGAATTTACGAGCATCGAAGACGGAGCAAGAACGGCTTGTTGGTGATGGCTCAGCGAGTCCCAGGAACGATTACTTTCTCGGTTCGTCGTCGCTTCTCAACTACTCACTTCTAAGCGCGACAAACCTTTTTAATTGCTTGGGCTGATAACGACAATGGACACATACCGCACTAGCTAAGTTCCGGCAATATTCCAATAGGCGTCGCATCCTTCCCCCACCACTTTTTTACCTTTCCACTCAAGGTCATTGATAACGTTTTTATTTCGGGCAGTTTTTTATCTTCTTCATTAATTTTATCGCTCTTCGATTGATTTCTAGATTTTTCCATTCTTCAATGTTTTACAATGTATCTTAGGTTATTATTATTCAGTTCCAATTTCTCAGGGTGCAGTTTGTGTTTGAGGGAAACACTTATATTTATGTCCATTTTCTTCATTTCTTTTTTCTTTGTTTTATCGTCTCTTCTGGTGCCTTAAATAAGGCTCCGGATGCAATAAGGGCCTGAGCGCGCAAAAACGGTGTAACGTTAATTCAAATCCAACTCCCAAGAGAGAAAAAAAATTTTCTTCAAAAGTGCAAAATCAAAAATATCTGCATATGAAAAAGAACTGAGCGCATATTTTTTGTGAGTCACATTTTCTCTACCATTTTCAGTCCGTGGAATAAGAAATAAAATGTAAAACAATTTTTTCGATCGAATTCGATCTTTTGTAAAACTAAAGTCGCAAAATCTCAGCAATATTCGGATCAATAGTTTCAAAATTTTACATCCCAACTTGTCACACATCAGAACTGCCTATGGAGTTATTCAAAGCGAAAAATTTCGAATTTCGAATCAGTTAGTGAGTAAAAACAAAATGCGCTCGAAAACTCTTACACGGGAATTTTGGAGTATAGGAAAATCGCGGACGATACTTAATCGGAAAATAATGAACAAACAGAATTGTGTTGAAACCTTCAGAGATGTTTTCTGGAAATTTGAAGAAAATCGTATCAAAATTGCCGAAGTTAGAGCGAGTTGCAGTAAAAGCGCTCCGCCACGCTTGTGAATGCGATATGCCGCGTAACGTCGCTCTGCTTTCCGTACACTTTTTGGTAGCAATTTTTGGAATTTACTGTATCTTTCTCACTCTGTATCTTACTATCCACGATTCATCTCAAAATCCTCTTTTTGAATCAAATAGCTATTCAAAGAATTTTAGTCGATTTATTTCAGGTTCTAGATGACAAATAAAAAATGAAAAACATATTTTTGTGCCAAATTCTCAACTTCCCTATCCTCTTCTTGAAAAGAAAAATCTCTGATTAACAATTACAATTAAAGCTCGCTCGCTGGAACCTCGCCAATTCCTCGCTCGCGAAAATATTTATAACGACGTTTTCTGCTATACCGACGGCAGCAATGTATCGGATACGATTCGAAACCTCACTGCAGTAGGTAAGAAACGAGAGCGACATGCAAGAGTGAGAAAACTTTACTCTAATCAGCGAGCTCCCTGAGAGCTCGCCCGTAAGGTATACGAAACTTCGCGGCGAGCTCCCTAATAGGTGTGATGGTTTACTGGGACTTTAATACAATCGGCGGAATTGCTCCCGCTTGACAGGTAAGAAAGAGAGTAAGTATCTAGCATGTGTTGAGATAAATTAATAATGCAACCGCGACAGTATTTAGTGAATATAAAATTCCTCCGATCCAACACGCAAGCAAAATTCAAAGGTCATTCCCCAATCAATTTAATAACCGATTTTTATAGAAACAGTACCCACGAAGAACCGAGACTTGCTTCACACTCACACTCTTGATTTACCATTTATACCTTGGTCCTATTAGGACGATAACTGGAACCCGGAATGCCTCTGGCTGCTAAGCCCTCAAGAAATTCCGAAAAAATAATTCTTGTTCTTGTCAAATAAAAAATTATACCCGATCGGTTCGAATTTCGCGACCGCACTCGACAGCACAATCGATATTATGCCGTTACAATGAAATACCGATATCGCGAGTCTTCACTTTAGTTACGTTACTTAGTTGCAATATTAGTTACTCAAAATGACGTAACGATACTTAATTTTACGATACTCTTGTTTCAATGTCAGTTTTGGGAAAACAATCGTTATTTATTTCACGTGCGGGCTTTATATAGGCAGAGTTTGTCGATTCTGATTTTTTTTCGGCTCCGTTGCCTCGATACTGATCTTTTTTTTTATTCTTATTTTTTCTCGACGTCGAATTTTTCCTTCGGTTTCCCGGAAAATATGCCTCTATTCCCGAACTTCTTTACTGAGTCTCGCTATCGAAAATTGATCCCTCACCCGTTTTACTTGGATTCGGATCTTCTGTATTTTTTGTACTTGTTCACAATTAATTTTCTTTCAGGAACCTATTTTGTTCTTTCTGATTTTTCCGAAATAGCATTCCCTTTACTATTATTGTTTCCGTTTTTATCGATACGAGAACTGGTGGGTTGTGGAGAGATCGCCGGCTTTCTTTCGCTTGATCGAGGGAGCTTTTTAGGGCCCCAACTACTCCTTTCTTCCGAAAACGAGTCGTCCGAGAATCCTTCCCGACGCTCCATTTTCTTATCGTCGAGTCCCAACAATATTCCATCTTCTTCTTCATCATCTATTTCAGAATCTTCGTTTTCTCTCTATTCACTTACATAAAGCCCAACACGGTACATTTGAAAATTCTTCAAAATTGCGGCAATAATGACTTGATATAATCTTATGAAATTTCAATTTTCAAAAACTGAATCTTTCTCTATTGATCGCGACATTTTTCAATATACTCTTCTTTTCATTTTCGTTCATTCATACTCCATCGAAATATGAAATAGTTAATTACAATTTCAAATAACCTCTCGCTCTTCCACACATATGCAAGTCCCGACAATATTCTAATTTTACAAACCTTAATTTTTCCCTAGGATTGCTTCCAGGAACTTGAGCTTCAACATTTCTGACATACTAATAACGAGACTCAATTCATCAATCTTCAAATAATTATTGATCAACCAGACATGAACGATTCATCGGAATCGTGAATCAAGTCTTGGTTTATTCAATTTAACGCAAAAATTCAATGATAAAGGAAAGAATGCTCAGGAACGCGTTGAAATTTTACACGTGCTTCACCATGAAGAGAATGTTAAGACAAGGTTGAGAATCCGAATTCATAATTTTCGAAGTCACGATAAAATCATTCAAGATAGGGATTAAGGGATGTTTTTTTTCTTTGAGAGTTTTTTCGAGGGTTAGCTGGAGGGGCGAACCCTTACTTCTTGCAAAAAGTGTTTGTCAACTACAATTATTTCTGATACCATGAACAGAATTTTGAGACTCAAATTAGTTCCCGAATTAATGATTGTTGACGTTACGAAAAAATAACTCGAGATATAAATAGAGGAATGTTTTTTGTTTTCCTGAAAAATTTTTATCATTTATAAGTCAGCCCCTTGTAAATTCTGGGTTTTTTAGTGTGGAAAGTATATTTTGAAATGTACTATTGACCGTCAAAACTCTCGTAAAATCTACATTTTTTCAGAAAAAATAAACGAAAGAAACTGTAGATTCCATAGATTTTTTCACGGCGGCCAAAAGTGCATTTCGAAGTGTAATTGCTACACTTTTTCTTAGTTTATATTTTTTTTTATTGCTAAGGGTCTTATGAAAGTTATTTTTGGAGTTTAAGTACCAAAGTTTGAACATCAAGTGACAAATGAGTTGGTATGTAGTTATAAACTGATGAACTTTTGAGAGAAAAAAATACAATGTAGATATTTGAATGATTTTTCATGATGTATGAGGAGTATTTAATATATCGAATTTCATATTCTTGGTTTATTTTTCCTTGTGGAGAAAAAAACTACAGAAAACTGTAGTGGTCATTTTATATATAAATATACAATCTCAAATTGGTCTGTAGTGTTATCGCGGTATTCCTGTAGTGTCGAAAAAATATTCCATTTTATGTGATAAACGACATGAAAATTAATTTCACAACACGCCCAATAATTTTGAAGAAGATATTTTAACCCTTAATGAAATTTCTGAATCCCACAATTTTATTTATCTAATAAATAGCAAAGTCATTGGTGAAATATTCATTGGATATTGTTCCATGAACATGAGATGAATACCTGAATAGTACAGTTATGATGCATCGTATAGAATTTTTTCGTAGAATAATCCGCTATTTGTAAAGTCGAATTTCGGAATGTGCAAGAGGCCATAATTGTAAGAAGAAATATTTTTATTTTTTCTCCAAATTGATGGAGAGAAAATATTTTATCGAGTGATTTTATCTTGAATCCCTTATTTTCGAGTACTCGAAGTAACTATAAAATGATAATAGAAATATTACAGTACTAATAAACTTGACAAATCTTGAACTTAATAATTTCAGCTTAAATATCTCATTCTCGAACACTCAACTTATTTGATGGAATACCGATAAAACGAACACAGAATTGATAAAATTAGAAAAGTCTCAACTCCAGATTTTAACTACATGTAGTGTCATTATAAATTTTAGATTTCACACTCAAAAAAATGCTTCTCTCAGAATAAATTTGAGCCACGATTCATCAGTCGTTAACACTTCGTTTCTTCGATGTCACTTGGATTCGAAATTGATTTGAATCTCTTATAACGTGTTCAGAATCTCGTAACAATTTATCCAACAATTTATTATTCGACGATGCGCAAACTATTTTCAAAAATTGGTTAATTACATCGGTTAATTACATCATAATTCTTATTATCTAAGTTTTGAAAGTCTAATTGAACAAATTACTGACCTTTTTTTCTCAACTTATTCAATCCTTGAATTTGATCTCTTCTAGACACTGGAACGCATATTCTAAAATGACAATCATTCGCTACCGAAAGCTCAAAGCTAAAAAAACGGTTTCTATGAACTTTAACATTAGCGATATTATATAATCCTTTAATGCCGAACTTCCATACCCACATTCATTCATCAAAACCAATACTAGGCATTGGTTGAATACTCCTGATTCAATTCAAAAGTGAAAATCAAATTCCCTGACTTGCAAAAATCCTCAATTATTTCTATAGTCACAAACCGGTAACAAAGCGAGAAAATCCAAGATTCACATTCGCATGTAAAGCTAACCTCGAATACCCAGTCACCAATCGATTGCAAGAAATCGATGAAAAAAGATACCCCCAGAACTAGATGTTCAAATGTCCTCGCGAAAAACCAAAATATCACGGAATTACAAATTCTGGAGAACTCAATGATTGCTGGTATCCCCAGGCCAGTTTTCCTGGACTTTGCTGACAGGGTTGACTGGCGAAACTGCCAAAGGTTCGATAGTTGCGATCGCCGCAAAATCTTTTTCGGTGAGAATTCCATACATGATTTCTCGCCCTTCTTAATGCCATTCGCCCCAACGTTCCGGACAACTAACGCCCTCCGGGACACTAACCAAAAACAATTAATACTAGCCCGAGATCCTCGACTACGAGTGGGAACTTTTGTTACACGATCTCTCTCTCTCTCACTCGTGAATAATCAAGAAAAGTCTTTTGCAAACTTGCGACTGTTACTTCTTTTTACAAGCATTTATTCTCGTTCTTTTCCATTTAAAATCCAGACCGGCACACTTTTATCCCATCACGCGTTGTAGGACCTTCGTAGTTTTGAGGTCTATAAGAAATTCGTTCTCCAATCAATAACAACCTCGTTCCCCATAAACGTGACACTAAATAGCTCTTACCATACGTAGTGTTCATCAACCTATGTCCCAAGGCGATTACGGCCTTGACCCGGGCCACTAAAATCCACCGGAACTCCCCATTCCGGCCCCCGACCCCAACTTTCCCCGAGTTCGTACCCTCCCCCGGAACAGAAGAAGAACCGTATACCCCAAAGCCCCTGATTCCGAGCAC
>JABFOS010000120.1:0-11151 GCA_022817785.1 Amitus sp. ZL-2020 | reverse complement strand
TTGAACTGCGAAAGTGATATTTGGAGTGCTCGGAATTTCCTATTCTATGTTTAAATTTGTTGTACGCTAAAAGTATCAAAGTCCAGACATGAACTTATGTCTGAACAGCGAGTATTTGCGGTTAGAAACCTCGAGATTGCTGAACCCAAATTTTGCGATTCGCAATACGTCAATTTCTTCTAAAAACTCATAGAAAACAATTAGATGACCAAACGCGCCCGAAGCGCGAAATTCGATCATCATTATTATAGAGTCTTGTTCGACACTACTACCATGCCGAAAATCTTTGTTTCCGAAATCCCTCTACACATTTTTTCTACCCGATTGAAAAAACGCGGGAAGACGTAAAAATTCTGTAACAACAATAATTCTGAACATTTTGGGATTGAAAAATATTTTTTTACTCGATTTTCCGTCTTTAAGTGTTTCTTAATCGGGCACGAGAAATGTGTGGGGGATTGTGGAAAAAAATTTTCATCGGTCAAAGTTCGTCCCGCGTTTCTTGAGTGCGGTCGATATTCTAGAAACGTGCGGAATCTCTTCGAGGGGATTCCACATTTTCCTACATTACCGACGCACTTCGAAAACGCAGAACGAATTTAGACGGAGTAAAAAATTTATTCTTTTTGCAATTCTTCTACACATCTTTTGCACTCGATTGAGATAACGCTGAAAGACAAAAATTAGAAAGAAATTTTGTTTCTTTCTAAAATGTATGAAGGGAAACTTTTTCTGGAAACTCTCCGTCTTTTTACGTTTTTTCAATCGAGAACAGGAAATTTGTAGAAGAATTTTGGAATAAAACATCTTTTAGTTGGTTCAAATTTGTCCCGCGTTCTTGGAGTGCAATCGGTAAAGTAGGAATGTGCGAAATCCTCTTTTCGCATGCGGAAAAAACCTTATATTCATAGGGATATGCATATTGAGATAGCCCCTTCCAACTGCAGGCGCTAAGCTTCATGTATGCAAAACTGTACTTTGATAATTCAAATGCAGAAGATTATTCATCATGTTGATGAAAGCAAAAGAGCGCTTTTCTTGCGCGTTTATGCTGTTGGAAAGCGTATATCGTATATGAGAATGAGACGTTAGGCACTATCGTTTTGTACTTCTAATTCGAACGAAGAAGATGATTTTATGAGTTACATGCCTCCAAAGAAGAAATTTGTAGTAAAAAATTCAGTCATAATCGGTAGTACTTCAGAAGAAAGTTTGAGTATAAAAGTTGTTACAGGTGATGAAGAAAAAACTACTATTCAAAAAACTGACGAAACTTGCTTACTCTCGATTGTCCCCGGTACTTATATTATCAACGAAGATGCACTCTCGAATATTGAACCCGAAGATGACGCGCCACAAACTACTACTGCCTCTACCATAGAGACACTTAGAAAGGGCTACGAACAAAGTTATCTGAGGAGCATATTCAGAATAGATGACGGAATTGACTGCATGTGCGGGTACTATGTAGTAAATGACATCGAGTATTACAGAGTGTCGCAATCGAACAAAGTGATAATTGGCTATTATGCATCGAATACTAAGAAATAAATCCCATAATAGAAACACTAGATTTGTCTTGCAGAGTATTCAAGAGTCTGGAAGTACCAAGATGTATAGATGGCATAGCTATTGAATTATATTTCAAAAAGAACGTGAAAAATTGAAACGATTTTATGTATTGTTTAACAGATTCTAGCTGCACTATATTAGGTAACAACTGGGGAAAACCAAGTTATCGACATGTTCCTCCTTACAATTGACAAACAAAATTAGAAAGAAAATTAGGCATGCCTTGCGTCTATAATGGACATTGGCGACTGTTGATCGTAGACTTTGATTGAACAACTCTTGCTCTGTACGATCCGTATGAAATAAGTACCGATAAAGAACGAGTAGCAGAAGCTTTTAGAACCTTTTCACATCGCTGTAACGATGAATCTACGTTTGCCAAATTACGTGATGTTGTGTGGACTAGAATAGAAGCCATCGCAGATAAACCATTTCAAGCCCCAAATGATACTTCCAATTGCGGTGCTTACGTGATTTACTACATGAAATGCCTTGCGGAAAACAAAACTTCCGACTTGCAATTTAATTCCATGGAATATCGCGATGAAAAATCCAAGGCTTGACTTTCCAGCACTAATAATATGATGAAAAGATGTGTATATTGCGGTGGTATACTAACAAGTACCAAAATAAGACCTTGTTCAATATGTGGAAAAAAAGTTCACGACGCCTGCATTGCCGGAGAAAAAATGAGCACCATTGACGAAAAGGATAGAAATAAAATCGAAGAAGATAAACAAAGGATCAAGAAGACTGAGAGAAATCTAATTACTAATACGAAATTTACTTGTGAGTTTTGTTTGAGACATGAGAAAGCTGTGAAACATCTCTAAATGGAGATGCGCATATAGAAATGTGGGGTAAGATGCTAGTGTAATCCCTACATGTCTGAGAATTCGATACTTCTTGAAATAAAATCAAAAAGCAACTCGTCATAACAATAAATGATGTCAGAAGAAATGCGTGCGCCAGCACGCGTCCGAGAAGTGAAACTTCTGGCCCACATCTCAGAACCTGACCGTAATCGTAACTTAACCTAACCCAACCGTAACCTTACCTAACCTAACCTTACCTTACCTAACCGTCACCGTAACCTGACCTAACCCAACTTGACATAACATAACAAAATTCAACATAACCTAACATAACCTAACCTTACCTCAGAAAAAAGCATTTTATTTTCAGAATTTGTACCCCTCAGTAATGTATAATCGATGTAAGAAAAGTTTTACAAAACATCTGTTTAGATCAGCAGTATTCATTGGCATCGTATTATCCGCTGCTTTAAAGCGTTTCTTATTCTTTTCGTAACTGTCTCTGAAAAAGTTGCACACAAAAAGCCTTTGAGTTTCGAAATTTTTACCCTCTATAGCGCCGAATGGGTCCTTTGAGCAGGATTTAGAAACAATCGGTCCTTTGAGCCAGATCCAAAAAGAATCTGCCCTTCGAGATATATCCGAAGCGTTTTACTTCCGAAATATTAAACTTATATTGCGCCGAATCGATCCTTAAAACCGGATCAGAAAACAATTGGTCTTCCGAGCCGGATCCAAAGCGTTTTACTTTGAGTAGTTCTTCCCCCTATGAGACCGAATAGTAGTTATTGCCGCATTTTATATTGACTCCGTTACCGTACCTGAAGAAGTTTCACTTCAATATTGAATTTATCAAAGACCCCATCAAAAGAACACAGAAAAAAAAAACAGAGAGGATCGAAGGTTGGTGGAAACATGAAGCCTATTACGCTATTTGATTTCTGCGGTAGATGAAATTCAGCGTTGTTCATTTTCACCAACAAATCCGATTCTCACATGCACGAAGGAACGTCTCTCACACAGACGTAACCGTGTGATCCCTGGGCAATGCAGAACTTTTCAGTTTTGTAGCTAACGAGGACGGGTGCAAGTGGAGAAATGATCTTAATACAAATTCGGATAATTAAAGGAGTACAAAAAAAGCACGCACATCAGCTACTGATGGCTTCGAATCTTTGTTAAGGAGTATGTGATGGGACCAAAAATAAACGATAAAAGAATAGTTCATGGAATAGAAAACCTCGATCATTTCTTCCACCTACACACTTCAATTTATTCATCCAAAAAAAAACTACAGCAGTGGATAAGCCGTTATCACCTACCTCTTTTCATGTACACTTTTTGTTTTTCAATTCTACGAATCACCCCAACTCGAAAAATGATTCCTGACTGAGTTTAGTGTTATGTGGATCTATCTTGTCGGCTAACGGGCATCAGTGTTATTTTTTATGATGAATGCTCGAGCACTTGGGATTCACAACCTTGGAAGCATTGCACTTGTATTTTTCAACATAAATAATCAACGAAAATGAGAAAAATGTAAATAATTGTTGGCCAACTAAAAACTTTAGTATATACATATAGAGTGACCCACAAAGTTCATTTGTACGTATACGTATGTAACATACACATATATGTACATGAATGTATGATTATATGATGAAATATATAAACATAAATATAAAAAAGCGTATTTAAATATGCGAATTTTTTTGTAATGTTGTGTTATACGATTGAATTCCTTTACGACAGGGCAAAAAACATTACGCTGAAAATAATTCATTTCTATATTAAATGTGACAAAAACCTCAAGCCAATACTCATTATGTATGAGGGTTATAGTTATATTGAAATGGGGTACAATAGCTTTTGCTGACAACATTAAAAGTAGAATTTTCGGATTTTTACCTCTACACTTTGGGAAACCTGATTTTATTAGAAATTGATGATATTTTTTGATTCTTTAGAACATTTATTTTCAAAAATAATATTTTATGTGACCAGATTGATTCAAATTCCAGTCCAGATTTATCCAAGAATACTCGGATCATTGGTCGAATCTGGGTCAAGTGTATGACCGCAGTTTGCACTGATTCTGGCCCAATGTTGCATAACTGTTGGTCCAAATTCAATCTGATTGCATCAGAATTTTAGAGGTGATGTAAGAATTCGTTGAAATGTGCGAAAAGTCATACCGTTGCTTCATATTTTCAAAGATGTACTAACTATAGGTTTTATTAGTGATTGCAAGGTACGAAACAGGTACTTGACGTTAATTGAATAATGTTCGGGGAATCAATTAAACGACAACAATGTCCAAAAAATTAACTAAATCCGGACCAAGACTTTTGAATGCACTGGAAGTTTCAAACGTTGATAATGAACGAATATTAGAAATTAAATAAGAAATAAGGAATAGTCTGAAGTAAGTGGATCAAAGAAATTGAAAATTCACATCGATTAATTTTTATGACATTTTAAAATTCATATGATTTTTGAATCCAAGTAACATTTTTACATTATCGAAAAAATTATTCTCGTTAATTATCAACGTTTAAAACTTTAGGTGCATACTTTTGACAGAGCCTGTATGAAATCTGGATTCAATGTATGATCGCATTCTGTGATAATTCTGGCCCAAGATAATAGGGGCTCTGATGGACCATAGATTGGTCCAATGGATATCACGAATTCTGATAGCCCATTATAGTCTACGCATATATATCAAGATTCGCCCAAACCCAGGTCAAAAAGGTTGAAACCGAAATACTTAGACGTATCTTTAGGTTCATCAGACACCAGGCTTGGTTTTATAGGAAATAGAAAATCAAGCGCCTTTTGAAGATATTAGTCGGTCCATTTAATCAGTAACGCATACGACGCAAAAACTACGTTTAAATGCACTACAGTGACCTCAAAACGACAACATCATGAACGACTTCGCTTCTAGGGCGTATATTTCAGTGTGGAACAAACCGTTATCTCCAGAGAAAAGTGATCTGGCTTTGCGGTAAAAAAATCTTTTTTTCTAGTGCACGCACGAAGCTTTACCCCCATGTAAGGGTACTTTTCGCACCAGAAATCGATCAAGGTTAAATCCTACACGAATCTCTACACGTACTGCATTGATTTAATATGAAATTCGCACATGCCTAACGCTTCAGAAAAAAGTTATTTGGCTTTTTAGGCAAATGAGTCTTTTTTTAGCGTGCGCCCGGGACTTTACCCCTATTCGAAGGTACTTTCCGCACGAGAAATCGATAGAGGTTGAATCCTACATTTGTCTCTACATGAACCGCAATAATTAACAATCAAATTCGCACTCGCCTGAAGCTTCAGAAAGAATCAATTCAGCTTTTTAAGCGAAAAAAATCTTTTTTCAGCGCGCGCGCGGGACTTCACCCCCATGTAAGGGTACTTTCCGCACGAGAAATTGATGAGGGTGTTATCTTACAATAGTTTTCATGTAAACCGCGATGATTCGCTATCGAGTCCGACCGCGGGAAACTCTTTAGAAAAAATTAATTCCGGGTCCCTCGAAAAAGACGTATTTTTTAGGGCGCGCGTGATACTTGGACCCTATGGAAGGGTTGTTTTCATGATTTGACTTCTTTATTATCCGTTTCAGGTCATTCTTAGTATTTTTCGACGAGAAAAAAATTTATTTCTCGTTTATTGTGAACGTATAGTACTTAAGGCACATACTCATTCAAGTTTGTGCGAGGTATCATATGTGACACCTTTAGAAAAGGCGGCATTTTTTCGCAGAATTTTTTAGTGAAAAGTTCCATTCGGATCGCATCCCTCAATGTTAAAGTGCATTGTGAGACTTTTTTATGAGAGTTAAAAGAAAAAGGGTTATACTTTGCAAGCCAAAGGTTTCCAATCCAGGGACCTGTGAACGACACAAAAACAATTTTTGAAGTCATAAATCAGCGTTCTTTTTGCTGATGTCATAACTCATAAGGGTTTGAAAAAAAGCTTGTCTTTTTTTTTTTTGAAATAGTCTTAATGATAACACCTTTTTTACCATGTTACTTAGGTTAAAAAATGATCATAAGTAGCTAAGAAGCTGACAACTATTTCGTTCTATTGTTTTCTTCTGCTATTTTACACCAACGATATTTTTCAATCATCTAACTTACTGTTAATTATTCATCATGTTTATTCGGAATCACTAGAAATATTCTGATCGTTACCGTTATCAATTCGTTTGAGTTGAATGGTCATCGTGAGTCTGGAAAAACTCCTTTTTTTCACAATGTAAATTTGTTGAAGTGTGTACTCAGTTTAAAGTTATAAATATCGATGTATTCTGAGGCTCTTAGAAACGATTCCCTATCATAGAAATACTTTAACTTGGAGTCATCTACGACTCGAGTCGAAATATAGGAACATTGTTTTCACGTTTCGACGAAAAATCGAAAACCAACACAAACAACCTTCTCAAATCGCCCAGTCGTACTGTTATCGCTGACAAGTTCGGTTCTTTTTCTCTGGTATACCGCTATACAATAAATTTATGTGCCGTTTATAGAAAATGTTATTTAATCATAACATTCAATAACTTGTTCCCCCAAACATGCAATCTTGATTTTGAATTATACAAGCACGATCTTTTGTTTACATTTCTGAAGCCTTATCGAACTTTTTTCTTTTTCGATGATTCTCTTTTTTGTGTGCAGTTTTTATGCAAAGGACTGATTGTATTCCTATTCATCAATGTAAGTTGCAATTTTCGTCATCGGCTGCTTAATGAATTGCTTTCTGATTAGCAGTCGAGTCCAGAATGCGATCAAAATTTGGGGCGCTGTTGTGAACAAGGATGATTGTTCGATTAGTTGATTGATGTCACGATTTACAATAGTCTTTTTCACCATCTGAATTTTATTCATCTCCTAGAAAATGAAAGTAGACATTTCAGTTGAAAATGGAACCTTAAGAGAAATAATTCGATTTCGAATTTTAGATTTCCCAAGATAGTAAGAAAAAGCATTCATGATTTTTGTGTACCAATTTTTCCGTAACTGAAGGATTGATTTTTTTTATTTCTTAAAAATTTTTGCGATTCTGTGATTTGATGTATTACATTTTCTAGTTCAAGACATGACCAACATTTTTTTAAGATTGTCACATTCTCGGAACACGCATTCTGTAAATTACGACATTCTTTATATTCCGAGACATGCTTCTCGTAGAAAATAAGAACCCGAAGCTCTGCCGATGAAATTCATGAATTGGGAATTTCTCCGAATATTTTTTATGAGCTAGAAGTCCATCTTGTTGGAAGGCATTCAAGGCACGCAACATTCGATCTCTATGAGGATTTGATTCTTCCAAAATTAAGATTGCAATCCTCGATTTTTTCACAGCCGAAAAAGTTTTCAACATTTTATTATTTTTGAATGCTCTAAAATTGAAGGGCTGGATCGAATAACACGATGAGCGCGTGACCTCTGAAAAGTGCCCCTTAAAGTTATGCAATTTCCCGACAAAATCCATCTTATTCCGTTCGCCCGCTCGCCCGTGTTCGCATTAAAAAATAGTATCTAAATTGTTGTTCCTCGAAAATCTTGCGGTGATTAACTTTCTCTGTTGAGTTCGACGAGTAAATATGTGTAATAGAAACGTGATTGAGTTTTTTGGTTTTCGAAAGTTATGACAAGTTTATCGAGTCGAAATCATGCGCGGGGATTGAATCTGTGCTTTTTCTTTTGATGTATCAATCAAGCGCGAGCTACCGCGCGGCTTATTTTGACTTGTCATAAATTTTAAACTGACAAACTAAATCATATTCTGTTCGCACATACTTACTCTTCGAACGTTCTGAAAGAAGTTAGTCACTAAAAGTTCGCAGAGAAACAACGATTTTTATATTATATTCCAATGTGAAAACGGGCAAGAGGGCGAACGAAAAAAGACGCATTGTGTCGGGCGTGTCGGGAAATTGCATAACGTAAGGGGCACTTCTTGGAGGTCACGCGCTCGTCCCGTTATTCGATCCAGCCCTTCAATTTCACTTGCAGGAATTGTTTTTTGAGCTGCGATTTTTTTCTAATTCAAATATTGCAAATGCTCAAAAAGTTGGATGTCCAAGCTCGAAGGGATTTCGTTGGTAGGAAACCCTTGTACCTTGCCATCGTAGAGGTAATTTTAACGACCAAAATATTCACGGCGAACGGGCAAAAATTGTATTTATAAGTCTAAAAAACTAAGGCCGCACGAGTTTGGAACAAAATGTTACCTTGACGAAGTAGAAAATGCCCGACAAAGTCGCGTATTTCCGTACTCGTTGGGAAAAATGAATAAATTGATATGGTCACTGGCCAAGCGAATAAATTCCAGCATCTGCGGGTAGTTCAGTTTTTATCTATCCAGTTTCAGGCGGTGAAGTGGCTTTCTCGCCTCTGAAAATGCAAAAAAATAAAATTTCCATCATCCACACGAAAATTCAGCATTACTGCTTACTAATTATTTTGTTCCGTTCATGAACGTTATAATTATTACTAAAGGAATCTTGTACCTTTCTGCTTATCCCGAAAATACAAAAAGATCATCTCCATGCTCTGATTATTTTAGGGCTGAATTCTCCCTCGGATTTTTATTTCTGATAAAAAACGAGTGTCCTAGGAAAATCCTATGTTTTGAGTGAAACAAAAATTTTTTCGCTCAAGAAAAACCTTTTTGCATGATCCGAAAATTCCATACAGTTTCGTTTGTAAAATGATTTTTCCAGTCTTGAATCCTTTCGCAAACTTCAAACATATGATTATAGTGATTTGAAGAAAAGTCTCGAAAAAAATGTTATAACCGAAGTTGAAAATGTTTTTTCCAAACTAGTGCGAAAATACGCGATCTTGTCACGCATTTCCCACTTCGTTGAGGGAAATTTTGTTCCAAATTCGTACGACCTTAGTTTTTTAGACGAATTCGATTAAATTCCTCGCCTTCAGCTCGGGCTACAACATTGAAATTCGTTAAAAAAACCAGATCACACTCATGTGGAAATGTTATATATAATAGGAAGGTAAATTATTTCCAAAATTTCGGATGTTTACTTACGTGTCCTCCCATTCAAAGCTGCATTTGTTGGTATCAAGATTCAATGCTGCAATAACATTCTGAGGTTTGGGTTCTGGTACAAGTTGGGCGCCCATTATGCAAATTCCAATACACCTTTCTGGTTGAGAAGCATCGTTCTTACAAAATTTGACATCTCTTTTCTTTTTCGCAATCGAAATCGTCAATTGGGTCCGAATTTTTGATGCTTCTTCGCTCTTTGCGGAACCTCAAGAAAAATAGCATGCACACGTTAAGCGTTGTTGCAAATGTATAAGACCGTTCAGCATTTTGCTCTTCTACTGGGTTTAGTGGAGGCGAGCAAGGTGCTTGAACAATATTCATTATTGTTTGCCTGAATGATTTGAAGATACCGACTCTTGGTGTCGCTGTCGAAAGTCAAGTGTTGAATAATGGGTGGCTTTTGATTCATTGAACTTATACGAATACTCATGTAACGCTGGTCAATTTATCCTGACCGAAAAAAAAAAGATGTATGTGATTTGGAATGAAGAAAGGGGGCTTATAGCATTTTCATAAGGGCAAAATTCGCTTGGTTTTACGCGACTTTCGCTCTTACCAAAATGCTACAAGCTCCTTTATTTCATTCTAAATCACATATGACAACTATATATCTCGCCACATATGTTGTCATCTACGAATATAAGCTTGGAATGACTATCTATTCTTCATTTCAGTATTTAATGAAATCCCTTCTCTTCCTTCCCCCTGCCCATCCATTCAATGTGCTTATTGGTGATAGTTATGGTGAACAATAAAACAACCGAATTGAATAACCATTCGACTCTATAAAACTCGAATTTATTCAGAAATAGAGAATTGTTCTTCACTCTCATTATAGATTGCTTTATATTGTAATATATTATTCATTCCTTAGGTCGATTTGTATGTCCGATAAACACATAATTCTAAAAAAAAAAATGTATGGCCATGTATCGCGATCCTTTCTTGGTCAAGCTTTTCGGGTTGCGACACGAGCCCAAAAACAAAACCAAATTATGCTCGAATCTTAATAAAATATGTATAAAAATGCAAAAAAATATAACACATCATCATACATATAGTATTCATATCTATACAATGAATATAAAGAAGAACACAGAATATGAATAAAAAAGATTGCATGAAATAAAGGTGTTTTGATGCGAAATTCGTAATTGAAATATTTTTCTCAAAATATTATGTTTTTATCGTTTTTGGAATCTATGACCTTTTTTTTTTCAAAAACATTCTGTAAGAAATTTGCGATTCATTTCAATCGAGGGCAGAAATTCTCAAAATTGTGTGAAAAATCAGGTCGTGAAAGGGCTGAAATGATCTTCTTCAAGTTTTCTAGTTGTGCCGGCAGAACATTCGTCCGAACTGTTGTCGACTGTAATTTCAGGCCGAAGTTGATCATAATTTTGTTTCGTATTAGGTGAATGTTCAAAATACATGGTATTCAGTAATCTTATCAGAGGACTCAATTTCGAAACAAAAAGGAATTGTGTTTTAGCAAAACAACTGAATCAACATAACAACAAAATTTTGAAACAAAAAGGAACAAAAGAAGAATCGGAAAAAAATTATAAATTAAAAAAAATGAACCGTTAAATACTTCAAAATATTGTCAAATAGCGGTGTTACCACACAAGTTAAAACACCGCGTACAAGTTGGGAGGGCGAAAAGGTAATAATCAATGGA
>JABFOS010000119.1:0-11172 GCA_022817785.1 Amitus sp. ZL-2020 | reverse complement strand
CCTGTTTTTTGAGAAATAACGATTTGTATATTATATTTCAATGTGAACACGGGCGAGCGGGCAAACGGAAAAAGACAGATTCTGTCGGGCGTGTCGGGAAATTGCATAACGTCAAGGGGCACTTTTTAGCGGTCACGCGCTCGTCCCATTATTCGATCCAGCCCTTCAATTTGTTATCTTTCAATATAAATTTTTAAAATCGGACACGTGACGATTTTGGTTATTCAAAATTCGCTCGTTCAAATATATCATTTCCATTGAAGAATATAATCCACGATAAATGATTGAGCATCTAGAAAGAAATCTAAATTTTTATAGCGAACACAATGTTTTTACTCGTGAAAATATTTTTCTACGATCAATATTTTTCGATTTGGGAAAGTCAAATTATTTTCTTCTTGTAATTTATCAGTATTCTGAAATCCTGCAGTGTTACAAAAATAAGACATTTACTGTATACGAACGTAAATAAATTAATCTGGAGGAAAAGATTGACCGATTAATTAAAAAACATACGCACCTGTTTTTCAAAATTAGATATTTTTTCCATTTTTGACGTTATTTTATTTCTATTTTCATTGGGATATCGATAAAACTATTGGACTGTATTTTTCAAATCTATTTCAATCAGGATTATTTCAAAGTTCGATGCTCTTTCCAATACAATTTTATTTTTGATTCTGTTCGGAATATAAATTGAACTTTTAAATCGATAAATTCTCAGGAAATTCGAGTAGAAATAATTCAAGGTTTACTATTTTTTTCACTGCAAATTTTTCACTGCATTTTTTCGTAGTTTCAATTTTCATAAGAAATTGCACTTCAATTTTCATAAATTTTCTATTCTATGCAAATGATAATATTTTGAAGTTCAACCTCATTCGAATAATATAATAATTTGTACTCATACAATGAGTTATTTTTAGCAATTCCAAGCATATTTAGTATTTCGAATCGAAATTTTAAGATAAAATTCACAATATAATTCTAACGATTGGATGAATGATGAAAAGTTTCTGTAGAATAATTTCGAAGTTTGGAAATTTCTTGCTTACAGTTTTCAGGAAAAGAAACAAAAAGCTACAAAACCAAGAAAAAAAGGTAAAATTTACAAAAAAAACTTGGACTTTTTTTTCCTCACTAGGGCATAATGCAAACAATAGGAACAAAAATTGGACAAAAATTCCAAAAAAGCATCAACAAAAAAAGTCTTATGTACAAAAAAATTGCATGTCGAAGTTTTTGGAAATAAATATAGGAAGAAATAGTCATTTAAATTTCCCGGATATATGGATTTAATTTTCTGTAGAAAATAGATTGTAAAATAATGTTTCTGAAACTCAAACTAAAATCGAACTCGAAAGTCGAAACGAAAAAAAATGTTTTTTTCAATGAATTCTATGTAAAAAATTAATTGTGAGATGACACTTTCCATAAGTACACTGAAATCGAACTGGAAACAATGGAAAATATTTAAAACATTTTATTTACTATCGTGACATTTCAAATTTAAAAAAAAATCCAGAAGTAGGAATCAAAAATGCATGGTCATTTGGAAAAAGTAACATTTTTCCAATAAAAGCGTTGGGTCAGAAAAAGAAGTTTATTCTACTGATTTTTTTTACATCAAAACACTCGTCTCCGTGGAGATCAGAAACGTACAAAATTCGTTACATAAATGACATTAACAAATTCAGCTAACATCGTCGTATCAAAAAGGTGTAAAATCATTTTCCAGAAAAGAAAATCGTTATCTAGAGTGAAAAAATCCAAATGGAAAAGGCGCGATAACCGAATGTATGAACTCGAAGAAAAAAAAAGTAAGAAAAGTGAGAGAAAAAAGGGCAAGTCTCAGAACTCGCTTTAGGATTGAGCGCCCATTTTCGCAAGTTTGTTCGCTTCCACGTTTCCTTGATGCTGATGAGCTTCAACTTTTATCTGAAAAATTCAAAATACATGAAGTTTCGGCAATAAGATGTGATATAAATAATGTAGAAAAAACGTACCACGTCGACATGATTGAATTTTCCAAATACTTCTTTTAATTCGTTGAATTCCCAGGAATGGGAGACGAATTTTTTTTTACAATAACCATACAAATGGTTTGAATCCGTATAAATTCTCAAGTTCCTCGCGTTCGAATTTTTCACAACTATTTTGGCGGCGAGCGTTGCCGCCATCACTTCAGCCTCGTTGTTTGTGACTTTGCGGTCTACATTTTGACTCGCATTGCTATGAAAAAAAAATCATTATAAGAATTTTCACATTAAAAAATAAAGAATGAAACTGAGAGGAACGTTTCTTATGATAAATTCGTTTGAGAACGTGGATTTTTGATTAAATGTTTTTGATATCGAGAATTTTCGTTTTTTCTTGGACTATTGAATAATCTATTTTATAGAGATTTTTTATATCTCGTGATAAGAGAGTTAAAAATATTTATGTTTAAAAACAAAAACATTGGATAGTGGTAAAAAATTTCAAATATAGAATATGATATTGTACTCCTGCAAAATATTTGGAAATCAATATTTACAATGATCAATAAAAATCGACATCCATGTCATTTATAGAAAGGAACTCCATTTTCTTGTCATAGGAAAGTGAAAAATATTGAACCTTAAAAACGTGAAGAATATTATTACGAGAAATTGAAATCTTGAATAAAAATCTTAATATATACTACTTGTCGTTAACATAATCAAGGGCATCATTTTATTGATGAAAGAAAGAGAAAACGATCGATGGCATTTTTTTATAGATGGAAAAAAAGCCAAAATAATCCATGTCATTATTTTATTGATGAAGAAAAAGCAAAAAAATTGATGGCATCATTTGATTGATGAAGAATAAGCAAAAATGATCAATGGCATAAATTTGCTGATGAAAAAAGCCTCAAAAGTATTTATCCCTTCAAAAAATTTCAGAATCAACATCTTCATATCTAAAAAACAACTTCATCGCGTTGTTTTTTGCAGCTATAAATATTTTGAACACATGCGCGAGTTGAATTGAATATAATTCGGATTTTCATCAATGAATAAGATATGGATATTTTCGGAATCGTTTTTCATGTCAAAAAAAAATTCTGAACATTTGATAATCATAGACAACAAATTCCTGCTTGGGAAAAGTTCGAAATTCCTTGTTTATTGGAATTAAGGAAAAGTTCAGAGAACTATGGATATATTTTAAAGGTAAACAAATGCGTAAATCTGGAGATTAAGAAGGATGATAAACGAAAATAGGATCAATTATTGATCAAGGATCGATAATCAATGGCATTGTTTGATTAATAAAAAGAGCTGAAATAATGAATGGCATCCATTGATCGATGGAAAAAAGCCGAAATAATCAATGGCATCATTTTGTTAATGAAAAAGCCCCGAAAGTATACATTCCGTCGAAAAATTCCAGAATCGACATTTTCTCGTCAATAAAACGACTTCATGAGGTCCTTTTTTGCAGCTTGAAATATTTTGGACACATTCCGGAGTTCAATGAAACCTTATTCGCATTCACATCAATGAATGAAATATCGATATTTTTTCAATCGTTTTTCATGTCAAAACAAATCCTGAACATTTTGTCATCATAAACAACAAATTTCTGCTGGGGAAAAGTTTTAAATTTCGTGTTTATCGGATTTGAAGAAAAATTTTGGAAAAGATTGATATATTTACAAGGTAAATGAATGCGTTTGACTGGAAATTAAAAAGTTATAAAATCAAAAGCTTACTGGGGGTTGTTCGTGACGAACCAGACCCCAATTCCTCCAACGAGCTGCCCATTGGGACCAGGAACACATGATCCATCGGTCCACGCGTTCACGTAACCGTTAGCGTCGACGGGAAGTACCATATTTAATCTTGAAATAAAAATTTCATTGAATGTTAATAGTTATTCCCGCAAGATTGGTACATTTTCCTCTGAATCCGGACTTCGTGGGAACTATTTGTTTGAAAACGTCGACAGTTCTTCTTTAGTCAACTAGAAGAACGAAGAAAAATTTCAATTCAGATCTAATGGAAAAATTTTTTTTAGAATATATTTGTCAACGAAGTGAGATGGATTATCGATTAGAAATTTCACAGACAATCGTCGAAAATATTTTATCACTTACTAGTGCATTTCAAAAGCAGATCGAAAATGTTTATTCATTGCATCGGAAATAAGGTGTCAATGGTGGCGATATTTTTGTGGGATCACGTTTCGATCTGCTCGTGATATCGCTTCGGGGATACATTTCATAACGCACTCGAGCTTGAGATCAAACAAACTTGGGGAAATAAATATCCGGTGAACCGCTTTTGTGCTTCAAGAAACTTGTGTGTCCAAACTTTTTGAATTCCAACTCATTTTCTGTCAAGTTTTAGAGGATTTACGGTGTCATAAGTTTGAGGATTGAGTTTTCAATTAAACTCTATCAATGATAAAAATATTTCAAAAATACGAGTAGGCGAAAATGTCATTGATATATCGATCATTTACAATTCGATGTGATTTAAAAGTTCTCAAAAAATTATAAATCGATTTTTATTTCTGATTTTGTAAAAAGTGATGTACAGTTTTATCAATTACATTTTCATACGGATAAATGTTCAATATTCTGAATGATGGAAATTATAATGTTAATAATGTATTTTGTGTAGCAAATTTTAATTTTTATGATAACATTCTTACATAAAATCGGAAAATAACTATGAAAGTATGACACATGGTTCTCTCCTATTTGCATTTATAAAAAATATACGAACAATGTGAATCAATTAATCAATTATTCATTCTGATCAGTTGATGATTTCGATCGATTCATAATTTATCCAAATTCAGTTTTATTCCGTTCATAAGAACTTTTTGATATTATTCTGATTGATCCCGATAATTTACATGGATTTCTTTGTTCATCTTTTTTTTCCAATATATTTCTGATACCTATTAATCCATTTAATTTTCTTTGATTTTTCATCATTTATTTTACGATTAATTAATTCATTTTATTTTTTTAATTTGATATATTCATTTATTTTATTTTTTTATATTTATTCTAGTTCGGATCTGAATTTACCCCACAAAATTATGCAGAGGAATGATAATTACGCCTTACTTTCAACGTACAACCAAGAATTCTCAAAAATTATAAAAGAATATAATCATCATTAATTCTATTCCTTCAAACGTTGAGATCATTCGAGCTTCGGGGAATGTCAATTTCAATTCCAAAAAAGCTTTGAAAATGCGAAACAATATAAAGAGTTCCGACTTTCCTAAGAAATCAAGGGAACTTGTTTAAGGATTGATTTGTTTATCCTTGGATCACGTGATTGTGGAGAATGAGTTTCTGGTGAATTTAACATTCATCTTTGTAATTCGAATTCAATATAACCATTGGATTTCCAGTAATTTGTATGTTCCGGAGATTTCGAAATAAAAATTCGACCGCGAGAACACAGATGAAATAAAAAAGAGCGTTTCTTAAGGGTGCGAAATTTCTAACGAACAAACTCAATGCAAATTAGCCTGGGTATGGAAAAAATTGTTGTCCATAGCGGCTTTGGTGTTCGAACCGAAACTTATAAACTGGGCGCCACGTTTTTCTCTGTATAGTTAGTTTGCATATTATGTAATTTTCAGCGATCAAAATAGATCGAAACGAAAAATAAATCTTTTCCACGAAATATTCCACGAATTCGAGAATTTCAATTTTGCGCGTCAGAGGAAACTAATGTAATGAATATCATGTCTAGCAAGGAACAAGTTAAATTCAACAATCACGCTAAATCAGGAATTTTACAAATTATTAACATCAGTTTAATAATGATAGCTACTTGCGGCGTAGACAAATAAAGAATCTGTGATGAATTGTGATACCTTCGATTCGATGAACTCGTACAAAACCAAGCTTGCAATAGCTAAATCGCTTTGCTTATAGGTTATGGGTTTGCAACAACGACACCCGAAATGAGCCAAAATGAGCCAAAAGTCGTGAGTGCGTGTAGCTTGCTCATTGGACATTTCAATGCGCATGATCCGCGAGTGTAAAAATTTTTCGTATATTCGTTTATACTGGGATAAAATATAAAAATTCCTATTGTTATCGATGTGATATAATTGTTTATTGATTATTAATCAATAAAAAGCATCGCTAAAACTATGCATATTGGTGGCACATGCATTATTCTGGTGCCATTGTCATTTTTCCGGCCGGGAATCCTGGGGAATCCCACAAAACGGGGAGTCCCCGGATCGCTCTGTTCTGGCGTCCCCACCATGCGGGAGCTTAAATCCCTACCCGCCTTGAAAACTCGGGAAGCGCCGGCATTATAAATATGAGGACCGACGCCCTTCGCTTTTATTGAGATTGGAATTTCTCAAAGTTCGCTGTCACCAAAGCTCGAAAAAACCCATCAAAAATGTAAGAAGATTTTCGCATTGAATTAGCTTACGAAGGCAATTTCATTCAAACTTATTGGAGTGTTTAACCGAAGTGGCGTGAAAAGTGAAAGTTTTAGTGTTTTAGGTTCCAATTTAGCATTAATTGACATGTAGTTCGGGTATAGTTATAGATACTTAATGGAAACAGCAAGCTTAGTATTTTTGAACCCAAAATTTTATCGAATCAAAAGTACCGAAATTTATCGTAGATTCTTCATCCGTTTGTGTCGCGAATACTCAGCCATGATTGACCTCATAGGATCAATCACTGAAATTCCCGATAAGGCATCGATTATGAAACTAGATTTTATTCTTCGCTAGACATGATAATATTTACTGCATCAGTCTCAGTGTTAGGGAGGTTCAACATTACTTGACGACAAAGTTTGCATGCATTTACCACGCCCGGTAGTTCACAACTTTGTCGTTGAAAGTGCTCATGAATCCCTTCTAACACTGCATTCGTCTTCCCTAACGAAGAAAATTAACATTCTCGAATTCATGGAATATTTCACGAAACATTTCATTCTCTAATTCGATCTATTTCGATCGCAGTGAAGTACAAAATATGCGAATCAACTACAAAAAAAAAAAGAATCTCGTTGCCCAGTAATGTCGGGTTCGACCTAACTGGCTATAACCAATATGGCCTTTTTTCCTAATTTTAGAATTCCCATTTTCAAATAAATCCGAAATAAATTTGTCAGTCAGAAATTTTATATTCTCTTGAAACGCTGTTTTTTTTTCGTATGCTCGCGGTCAATTTTTCATTTTGGAAACTCCGAAACCTTCGAATCACTGCACATCCAATAATTATATTCAATTCACACGGCAAAATAAGATCTGAAATTCACGAACGATTCTTGATGACTATGTGACCAGTACAATAACCCCATTCTCCATTAATCCCTATCGATTTTTCGGTAAAGTTCGAACTTTTTATTCTAATTCCAACTAGTGTGCTTATTTTGTATCGAAATTGACTTTTTCCGAAGCTCGAATAACAGTTCTTAGAGATTTTTGAAGAAACTAAGTTTAAGATAATTATATTCTCATATAATATCGAAAAATTCATGGTCATTTATTGTAGGTAGGGCGTGGTTGATATTCATGCAAAATATTTTGTGCATAGAATTCCAGTTATAAATGTATTACTCGTGAATATATGTAAAAACGTAATGACATTAGAATTTTTGTAATTTATTGTAATTTATTACAATAATATTGACAAGTATTGCTTACCAAAAACAATGAGTGATTACACGAATAAATAGTTATAATTATTGATTGCCTAATGTCGAGATATTTATAGTATTCAGAGCTTTTTATATAAAGGCATTTTATTATAAATATGGATATTAGTGAATCATATGTCATACTTTTATACTAATTTTTTGAATTCATGTATTAATGTCTAAATCGAAATTGAGAGTTTCCATTATTAGAAATGTGATGTATCTTCACGTTTTGAAATTTATTCGATGGAAACCTGATATTAGAAAATGAACAGCGACAATTGTGGGCAAATTTCTTTTCCTTTATATCCCTTGGGTAATAAAGGAGAGAAAATTTGCTCACAATTGTCGCTGTTCATATCCCAATTTACTATGACTTCGGGGTAAAAAATCATTATTATCAACTTAATATTACTTCTAACTAAATTATGACTAAAAACTCGATAAAACATTTTGTTGAGCATTTTACATCACACTAAATTGTAGATAATCAAAGTTTTGATGGGAATTTTGCCCACAATATTCGTATTCCGAAAAATATTCTCATCATTAGTTTCATGAAATTTGACGAATGAAACAATTAACCAACTTTCGATACCTTCAATTCTTCAAAACGTGATAGAAACTGAGTTGAAATTGAAACAGTTTGGATACACGTAATTTAAAAAGCACAAATGGTATATTGGATATCGATTTTTTAGGTTAATCTAATTCCTAGTCTATTTGAACGAGTTGTAAAATCAGTTTAAGTACTTTTTTTTCTCATAATTTCAACCCAAGACTTATTAAGTATACAGGAGTCTTTACAATCTCACACTATCGTATCACTTTCATTCGTTTCATTTACCTTTTATCTTTGAAAAATCTGAAAATGTGTTTTTCGTGTATTGAAATCTAGGAAATTCATTAATTTTCATCTATCTTGGAAATTATTTGATATTCAATTTCAATATTTAGCATACGCTCAAAAAATAATATTTCATATAAATTTCTGTATAAATACAGACTTCCACAAATGTGTTATATTTGGAAAACGTGATTTAAGAACCCTCAAATTTATCTACTGGAAATTTTCCGGATGTTAAATCATTTCGGAATTCAAGTTTTGGAACTACAACATTTTGTTTCCTCAAACGTTACAAGAACCGAACAAACACGAATAAAACTGGTGCTTTATGTCGAAAAACGAAGTTTTTTGTGAATAAAAAATGATTTTGATGCAATTCAATAACAAAATATTGTTCCCAGTATCAAAGATGGACAAAGCTGCAGAAAACAATCGTACGAACCAATGTAATCCTACCCATGCTAAATCGGGACCTGGTCACCAAGCGGGATACCATGGAGCGGGTACCAAGGCCGACTTAGATAACCGCTCTAATCAGAAAAACCCATATAACCAAAATTATAAAAAGTAACTCAGCCTCTGACGGAGAAATTATTACCACGAGAAAACTTTTGTATTTCTTTGAATAAAATGATTTGGTAATTTCTTTTCAACTTGGTTTTTTCTCGCTTCATTGCAGAGACTTGATCCATTTCTTAACAAATTCGAACATTTCCAGCTGACGACATTTCAACTAGAATATTTTCATGCGGGGCTCATTTCTCTTCAGATAAGGATAATTCATGAATGAGTTTTCAGATTTCAGAGAAACATAAAAAAGTCGATTTTTTCGGAAACCTCGAATAGTGATTTAATTAACAATCAATACTCATGAATTATCACTCATCATTAGCTGGAGTGATTCGAACTATTGAGGCGTGGAAATACGAAATAACATATTATCTACGAAAAATAAACAAAATAAATTCGACGGAAGAAAGCCTTTCATTTATCTCTCTTTCGAGTCTTGAAGTTCTAGGGTGGACAAAAATTATAGCAACATCTATAGAACTGATCAAAATTCTTCAAAAAAAATTCATCATTTTACCACTTTGTTTTAATACTTGAGAACAAAAATTTCGAAGCATATGGATAGACCGAATGGGAATCTGAATCGAAAAAATGATCGGAATTGGAAATATCTTGATATTGATTCATTTTTAACATGGAGAAAATTTCCGGGAATCGGGAACATATTGTTGTCTCTCGTTTTTTATTTCGCACACGCTGTCGGACATGCGTTTACAATTCGAAAAAAGAAAAGAGAGCAAAAAATTGATTTCCTGTAAAAAAAATTCGGAAAAGAGCGGAAATTCGATGTGTGAACATATTCTTCATTTCATGTGAGACCAATTAAATATACGAGAAACGGATCGTGGGATATCATTTCAGTAGAATATTGTCGATCCTTCGCTTTCGGCTGAAATCGAATTGAAATAATCCGAAAATCTCGAAGCGTTAAATTTATGATCATATCGATAGACTCTTGATATGAGATCGAAAAACCAAGGAATGTGGCAAACGTTTATGGTCTCTGTATTTTGTATTTCAGTCTCGCTATTCCAAAATTTTAAAAAAACATTCCTTCTTTTGGAAAATTTCTTTTTCCGGATTTCTGCTTTTATAGAAGTTATATTTCTTTCAAGTGAAAAACACGCGTTAAAACACTACGAACGTCCCGGTTCGACGTTAGTTGTCTGAGCAATTCGTTTCGAGAGCTCATCGACAAAAATTACAGCCCGATCATTCCCGCAAGTCGCGATTTGAGACCTCGTAACTTGAAAGCAACTCACCCAAGTTGATGTAGGTTGCTTGGCGTTCGCCAGTTTAATTACCCGCTGTCGCCTCCCTCATCGTTTTATGGTTT
The DNA here is from genome assembly GCA_022817785.1 of Amitus sp. ZL-2020. NCBI lineage: Eukaryota > Metazoa > Arthropoda > Insecta > Hymenoptera > Platygastridae > Amitus > Amitus sp. ZL-2020. Next base: position 749 of record JABFOS010000119.1, on the reverse strand, counting down.
CGTCATTGCTATAACATATCTCGTAGGCTTTCTGGAATAGTTTTTTCAGAATATTGTCGACATCGTTTTTGAGTATATCCGAAAATTTTGCATCGAGTTCTAAAATTCAACAATTGGAGGGCTGGATCGAATAATGGGATGAGCGCGTGACATCTAAAAAGTGCCCCCTATTGTTATGCAATTTTCTGACACGATCTGTCTTTTTCCGTTTCTCCGCTCGCTCGTGTTTACGTTAGAAAATAATATATCAATCGTTGTTTCTCGAAAATCTTGCGGTGATTGACTTCTTCCATGAAGTTTGACGAGTAAATGTATGCAAATAGAATGTGATACAGTGAGTTTGAATGTTATGACAAGTTTATCGAGTCGAAACAATACGCGTGAATTGAATCCGTACTTTTTTTCTGGATGTATCAATTAAGCGCGAGCCACCGCGCGGCTCGTTTTGACTTGATGAACTTGTCATAACTTTTAAACTCAGGAACTAAATCATATTCTGTTCACACAAATTTACCCGTCAAACTCTACGGAAGAAGTTGGTTACCGCCTGTTTTTTGAGAAATAACGATTTGTATATTATATTTCAATGTGAACACGGGCGAGCGGGCAAACGGAAAAAGACAGATTCTGTCGGGCGTGTCGGGTAATTGCATTACGTCTAGCGGCACTTTTTAGCGGTCAAGCGCTCGTCCCACTATTCGATCCAGCCCTTCCATTTGTTATCTTTCAATATATCTTTTTCATATCGG
>JABFOS010000118.1:0-11218 GCA_022817785.1 Amitus sp. ZL-2020 | reverse complement strand
AGGGGGGTGGGGGGGGGAAGGGAGGAAGGAGAGAAAGAGAAAAAAGAGAGGGGAGAGGGGGAAGGGGAGAAGAAGGAAAGAGAGAGAGAGAGAGAGAAAAAACAGGAGAAGGAGGAAGAAAAAAAAAAACAGAAACGGCGAATACGGAAAATTAAAAAAGAAATAAGAGGGAGAAGGTCATGAAAGAAAATCTCCGTCGATCGTTGATGGAAATACTCGCGTCTTACATAATTTTCTTATCCACGCAAAAAAAGAGTGACATTTGAACGCCGGAAAACGAGATAAACAGACGGTAAACATGATATTAAGGAGAAAATCGCATCATACTTGCAATTGTCCTTGCCACCTGCATTGCTCCACCGGATGTGCAGGTTTGACATTTCTTTTTTCATTTTCCCGCCTTTTTTACAAGAATCTTTTTCACTCTTTTTCATAATTGTCGAGATAAATCAAATTAAATTCGAAAATTTTCTTGAAAATTTTTCTTTTCAACGTACAGTTGAATAAAGTGAAGATGCCCGAAATTTTCTTGCTACGAAACAGGAATACATCGACAAATTGTCTCAAGAATTTTCATTAATTATTTTCAATCGATATTATTTTGAATTCATGAGATCGGGATGTCATCCTCTTTCTCCTCCTTATGTCATTTCATGCAATTTCGTGCATCATTTTACACGCACACACACACGAGCAAGTGAATATTCGATTATATATCCTCAAATTTTCCGAAAACTTGTCACTGTTATTTTCTATGTTTATTTAAATATTTCCGTCTCAATTTCTCGCGGCATCAGCAGAACAAAAAGCGATTGGATGCTATGGACGATATAATACCAATCCACCTCCTATTCCTTAAGGTTTATTTCAATGTAACCGTGCACGCAATAATGGCCTTACAGAAAGTGGAGGGGATGAACGCTTGGATCGTTATTGCGTATCTTTCTCTACTACACATCACATCGACACGATTCTCTCGCATCGCGTTCGCTTTTACAGCTAAAGTTGGCCAAAGTGCCCAAAACCAAAGCGTCTAGTGTCACGAGTTTGGAATATCGCGTAATTCGTACACGGAAATTGAGCGGGCGACGCGAGGTAAGTGAAAAACTTGCAAATCGGATAATCGCATTACACGACTCAAATCTGCTCTAATCAATCCAAAAACAAAAAATCGAGTTATTTTCATCACAATGTTTTACGAATCTGAATTCCAAATTGTCGATAAACACGATAAACTATTGTATTTCAGTTATCTGAAAAAGAGTAAAAAATGGAAAACTTGGGAACGAAAGTCATAGTGGTAAGAATAAGATTAAGAATTAAGTGTAAGAATGCAATAAATGCCAGGTTTTTTTCTTCGATTTTTTTTTTTTAATTCATTTATTTATTGTGGATTATTGGTGTTACAGACCCAGAGTTTAAAGCCCAAAGTGGTTCAGATCCAGCCTGAAATTGAAAGCGTAAGAATTCAATAAATGCCAGGTTTTTTTCTTCAATTTTTTAAATTTATTTATTTATTATGGGTTTTTGGTGTTACAGACCCAGAGTTTGAAGCCCAAAGTGGTTCAGATCCAGCCTGAAATTAAAAACGTAAGAATCGAGTCAATGAATGTCAAGTTTTTTTCTTCACTTTTATTTCTTTATTTTTCATCTCATTTATTGTTGGTTATTGGTATTGCAGACCCAGAGTTTGAAGGCCAAACGGAAGAAGCCAGTGGTGAAAAAAGGGACAAAGAAAGTAAAATTGGATACCAATGGAAGAGAAAACTTGACGGAACTCGAAGACAGTCCAGAACAAGTTCAGCAGCACTTTGATAAAGGCTGCGAATGCCAAGAAACCTCGTGCTTTTCAGAGCTTAATGCAGAGGCGGTTTATCGTCATCGCTTAAACATCGCAGAGCTCACCAAGGCAGAACACGACATGTACTTGATGGGTGTCATGTCAGCTTGCATGATGGACCCCCTAGGAACGACGACAAAAAACACCGTGAGGCGTCGCTTGCGAGCTCAGTACGCTTATCAAGGTCGCCGAGTCTGCCTCTGCGCCTTTCTCTATCTCGAAAATTGCACCCATTACCAGATCAAGAGAATACGAAAGCATCTCGTGACCCATGGGGTTACGCCCCGCGTACATGGAAACCATGGAAAAATTCCCCACAACACATTTTCCCTCGACATTTATCAGGAGGCAACCAAATTCCTCAAAGAGTTGATCCAAGAGCAAGAGATCGTCCAGAAAACGAAAGCCGCCAAGAATGCGCCTCTTCATTTACCTCTAGACGTCACCAGGAAAAGCGTCCACGACCAATACAAAGATTACTGCCGGAAAAAGTCCCCAGATATCAAGATAATGGGCTATTCGACTTTCCGAAGATTCGTCAAGTTTCAATTTCCTCAGCTCAAATTTGCCAAGCTTGATTTTCTCATAAGAAAACCCGAGCCTCCGCCAAGCGAAAAAAAAAGCTCCGAAGTTACCTGCCAGCTCGCGATCCCTGAACTTTTGCCTATCAAGCCACCCTTCGAGGTCAAATTATTCACCACTGTGGGAACTCATCCAGAAGTAGAAAATGACATTCAAATCCTAACCACTACGGTTTAGTTTTCATTCGCGCTAGGAAGCCAATGCATCTTTACAAAATTTGCAAAATTTCTCAAATTACTTCAAGTAATTTTTGCTTAGGGCTTTTTATACCATTTAGTTTTTTCAGTCTTAATACGTGTCTTTTTTTATCAACGAATTGATATAGTGGAAGTTGAGCTTTTTGTTGTGAGAAATGAAAAAAAAAGGAAGGTTATTTCTTAATGAAAAAACGAAAAAAAAAATATGGGAAAAATCTGGAAGTGGACATACAATGTTTTGGGATGTAAAAATTAAGTTTGGTTGACTTAATTTTTTTATATCCATTTGATTTTACTGAGAAGAAAGACAAAAATATTGTCAGAATATTCGAAAACATTTTTCAAAATAAATCCCGAATTTTTCAACAAAACACTGTATTCAGCCAAATATAAAATGCACTCAAAATTTAATTATAGAATTCCAAAATTCGAGTTTACATCTATGGAGTTTATTTTTGTAGTCGAAGCTGATTATACTTTTTTTCTAATTCTCTAAAAAACAATGCATGTCAGATAGAATAAAAAATGATATTTTAGGATGAATTTGAAAGAATATTTCTAGGGTGGACCTTGACCTTGTCTGGGACATTCAAAAATATTCTGGCTTCATGTCAAAAAATTTTTTTCGATGTTCTGATATCATTGTGTGCTATCAGTCAGTTTTTTAAATCAAGTCACATTTTTGAAAAACAAATGTCATGAGCATCAACATATTATAGGAATTTTATGTATTTAATATTTTTATTTCATGGTGTTATCATATGAATTTTATTTTCTCATATATTTAATTATGAATAGATAATCTGAAATGAATAATTTTGGATGACAATATAATAAAATAATTTTCGAATATCAAAATTCGAAAAATTTTTTTGGGCCTTGTTGATTGGCAATAAATAATAATAATAATAAAGTCAAAAATAATAAAAAGCTTGAAAGTGAACTAATAATTTGTGTGTAATATGTGACATAAAATCAAATATTCATGAAAAAAATCCATACATTTGTATTCGTAATAGGGAAAGATTCTTTGAGAAGAAGAAGTTTTTCATCTTTTTCCCTTTTTTCGGTTTCTTCCGGCGTTTCATTTTCCAAGCCAGAAGTTTGAGGTTTCGAGGAATTATCGGTCTCGTCATCGCTGTCTACGATGCGATTCACAATTTTTCGACGAGTAGTAAACGAACCGTTGGAATCTTCGTCAGCTGAAACCAACCCCAAAAAACATCTTTCTCCAAGGAATCGAAGCCGAAAAAAAAAATGTTCGGGAAAAAGCGAAATTTCGGCCGAGTGTTGCGGCAACAAAAGAAAAGGCCAAAAAAGCGGTTTCGTGCATTGGAGCGTGAATTTAAATGACGCGTACTTACATGTGCTCATTTTGTTGAAAGGCGATATTTTCTTTTGGAAGCAAAATTTACGGAGGTTCTGAAGCAAGCCGGATCCTTTTTGTTCGGGGCCTGGAGAATTTGAATCTGACCTTTCATCGATCACTCTATCACTGCGCATCTTTAAATTGCTTTAAATTTGTTACCTGTATCACCTGTTGTTGTTGTTGTTGTTAATCTTGGCAAGGGTCCGTAAAAACGGCACAGGCCATCCGCGTATAGAAGATATAGGTATATCCATCTCCCTCTGGTGGGGAGCGAGTTCCAGTCTCCTTCTGCCTTAGAGGAAGGGAGATAGGAAGACTTGGGGACATAGTAAGGAGAGAGGAGGAGGAAAATAGGTCCGCGAGCCGCGGGAGATTTAATTGCTATTGAAATATAGCCAAATATCTATTTTCTTTAACTGTTTGAGTGCTCGTTTTAGTGTCACTTTGATTTAAAAATTTTCTTTTTCTTTTTCTCTCTAGATTTCAATTTTGGCAGCTGTGATAAAGGCGTGGATAGCGTTAAGAATCTGAGTCTCCTTTTGGAAGGCGAGTTCTTGTATATTGTCACAAATTGCAAGTGGGATTTTTTGGATGAAGTTGGCTCTGCCAGCGCTATGTTTTGAGCAGTCCCAAAACACGTGCTGTAGGCTCTGAACTCCATCCTCGCAAGGGCAGAACGGGTCATAGACAATGTTCTTATTATACAAGTGGAGGCGGACTCTGACGTGGCCGGTACGGATACGGCTGATTTCAACTATTTGGGTGCGGCCGAGCCCCAGGTCCCGGAACCAGGCCGGTCCCATTACTGGAACGCCAAGTTTTTCTTTGATTTGGAGATATTCTACTCCCGTGCTGGTCTCTCTGCTTCGATTTCTGATCCAGAGCTCTGCCTCAGCTCTTCCTAGGTTTTTGTAGTGGGCGATAAAGTTAACAGGGTAAATTTTGGAGGTGGTGTCAGGGTTAAGTTTTCTAGCCTCGTTGGCCAAGGCGTCTGCTCTGTCGTTGCCAGTGATTCCGACATGCGCTGGCACCCACGTAAAGCTGGTGGATAGCCCCATCAGAATCGAGCGCTCACAGAGTTCTTTTATCCTGTATATGATAGGATGATGTGTGCCTCTCACGTCCGCCCTGGCCAAGCAAGACAGCACGCTGCGAGAGTCGGAGAGGATAATGGCGTTTCTGATCCGATTGCCAGTTATGTGTTCCAGGGCGTAACGGATCGCGAACGCCTCGGCCTCGAAGATGGAGTATAGGTCGTTGATCCGGGACGTGGCGTGCCAGTCATTCCTGCCTGACGCGACTGCCCATCCCACTGATCCGCCCTCAGGGTCCTTGGATCCGTCGGTGTAAAAGGCTTCGATCTGCTGGGCGTGCGATTGTATGTAGACTTCTAGGTCCTCGGCCGGGCTCTGCGAGCTCCTTAGCACAGCTCCCGTGTGAAAGTCCACGGACGCCTCCATGAATCGCAGGTGGTATTCGAAGTTTAAGAGACCTGGGTAGACGGTTTGAATGACTTTGCCAATTTCCGGGGCCAGTCCAATCCAGCACTGTAAAAGGCTAAAGTTGGCGACTGCTGGGTTGCCTAGTTTGTTCGTTTGCCTCGCGTAGTCTTGGATTTCCTTTAGTTTTACGGAAGTTGGGTGATTAAGGATAGAGGCGCATTTTAGAAGGTAGTTAATAGTTAATCTTTTTTGTCTTATGTGCAGGGGGAGTTCGCCGAAGGTGTCCAGGATGCAGATTATGGGAGTTGTGGGCATAAAGCCCGCCGCCACTCTCAAGGCCGCGTATTGCACCCTCGAGACTTTGTTGAACAGTTTTTTTTTGTTAGCGAATTCCACGACTGGGCCTCCAAAGTCAAGCGTGGCGCGCACCAAGCCCTTATATATGGTGAAAAGGGTGGTCGGGTGGGCCCCCGTTTTTATTCCTGAGATCGCTCTTAGAACGTCTATTTGTTTTCGTGTTCTGTCTACGACCGAGTTGATCTGGGAGTCCCACTCGAGCCTGCTATCAAAAATAATTCCCAGGAATTTTACTTTCCTGGTGCGAAGGATAGTTGCATTTTCGAGTGTAATAGTCAGATTTTTTTCTTCTATTTTTCGCTCAACGTCGTTTTTTTTGGTGAAAATGCAGAATTGGGTTTTATGCGGGGAGATTTTCAGTTTTAGTGTCTCAAGCCAATTTTTGATTTTAAGAAGATTGGCGTTTAGTTTTTCGAAGATTTTTTCCAAGTCAGGGCCTCCGATGTAAATGGCTACGTCATCTGCGTAGCAGATTATCTGGATATCCGGGTCGATGATTTTGACAATTTCGGAGATGTAGAGACAGAATAAGATCGGACTCAGGATCGAGCCCTGGGGGACGCCTTTCCTAGTGGATCCTCGTCCGAAGCTTTCTCCTTTGCAAAAGCCCTCCAAATTACGCCGGGATATGAGCTTAAATATGATTTTGACTATTTTGGCAGGCAGTTTCTTTTTAAGGAGAATTTCCGCTAACTTATAGGGGCTAACGTTATCGAAAGCTCCTTGGAAGTCAAGAAACAGAGCACCCAAGTAATGTTTTTTGAGGAAAGTTTTTTTAATGTCCGTCGTGAGTAAAGCGAGGTTATCGTGACAGGACCTTTGCTTACGAAAGCCGAATTGGGATTGTGGGAGTGCCTGGAAATTTTCGGCCCACCACTCTATACGTCTTTGCAGAATTTTTTCGAATGTTTTCAAAAGGCAAGAGGCCAGCGAAATGGGTCTGAAATCCTGGCTGTTGGGCTTGGGTATGAAGACAACGTTAAAGTTGGACCACTCATTTGGGGTGATAGTGTAGTTGAAGAGGCAGTTAAAAATTTTTAGCATTGTTTTCCTGGCGACTGGAGTAAGTTTTTTAATTACCATATAGTTTATGAGGTCAGGGCCGGGTGCCGATTTGCTCTTAAAATTTGATATCGCACTTTCTAGCTCTGACATGGAGAAAGGTTTCATGAGGAAGGCCAATTTATGTAATTCAGGATTGGGAGTAGCGTTGCTCGTGATGATGAGGTCGTCGATATTACTGGGAGCAAAAAAAGCGTCGTTTTGGTCGCTAAGCAATTTTTCGAAGGCTTTTGTCAAAAACGGATTGTCGCGGGGATTGGTATTGGTTTGGGGGTTGATTTGGATCTTTTGGTTATGTCTAAAAGCCTTGACAACTGCCCATATGCGGGACAGGTTGATGCTGGGGTTAAGGCTGGTAATAAAGTCCTTGAATTTTCTTTTTTTAAGGTTCTGAAGTTTTCTTTTAGATTGTTTCATTGTCTCGTTAAGGCTTGTGAGGTTTTCTTCTGTTGGATAGTCCGCGAATCTTTTTCTGGCCAGTGCTCTGTCTTTGATGATAATGTTGCATTCTTCGTCCCACCAGGTCGAAGGCAGTCTGGTTTTAAGGTTTTTTTCGTTTTTAATTTTTGCGCCGTTGTTCAACAGTGCTTCTTTAATGACTTCTATAAGTTTATTGTAAGCTTCAATTGCGTTTTCCTTGTTTAATATTGGGTAATTATTGTCCAGTTCAGTCGTTTGCTCGTCTAATTTTATTGCGAATTGGATCCAGTTGACTTTTGTCAGAGAGATAAATGGCCTAGTAGGGACTTTTTCTGGAATGGAGTGAAGGAAGTCAATGAGAATGGGGAGATGATCGCTGCCCAGGGGATCTGCGTGGCTTCGCCACTTCAATAGTGGGGCCAGCGAGCCAGGAGCCAAGGCCAGATCGATGACCGAGCCCGAGCCAAGGTCGCTGGAGGGTCTGGTGGGAGAGCCGTCGTTGAGACAGATGAGTCCCTCGTCCAAGATAGCCTCTGCCAGCTTCCTTCCCTCAGCGCAAACTCCCGAGAAGCCCGTCTCCCAGTCGGCGTGTCTAGCGTTGAGGTCCCCGGTTATCAGGACTCCCTCGATGTTGCCGAGGTAGCCGAGGAAACTTCTCCAGAAGTTCGAAACAGTAGAGTTTCCTGATGGACTGTAGACTGAGAAGATGTTCAGGGTTTTGGCATTTATGTTTAGGTTAAGGCCTATTATTTCGACCCTGTTATTTCGGCAAAGTGTTAGGAAGTGAGGAGGGAGTTCGATCCTTTTAAAAGGAATGCCACCTCTGATGGCAAAAGCAACGCCACCCCCGCGAGCCCCGAGTCCACCCTGTCTGTCCTCTCTAATGATGTTAAAGCCTCTGAGTCCGAATCTGTCAGTTTCTGTAAGCCAAGTCTCTTGTAATGCTAAAATGTCGATCTGCTGCTTGTCCAACAATACTGGTAAAAAGACCAATTTGTCTCTAATAGATCTGCAGTTCCAATATGCGATTTTTAAGCCAGTCATGATTAATTTTTGGTTTTAGGCCGAGGCCGAGATAAGCGAGGCGATTTCGAGGCTCGCTTGTACTCTGTCGGTGTTGTTACTGTTATTATTGTTGGAGTTTTGGTTTTTATTATTTTTGTCATTGTTGCTTTCTACATTTTTGTCTAAACTTTGAACGAAAGTTGATATCAAAGCAAAGAAGTTGTTGGTCGCTTGTACGATTTCTTTGTCCAGGGGGGAGGTGGAGTCCAGGTCTTCGACTGATGGCGCAGGGGAACGACTGGCTCCTCTCAGCTTGCTCCCTAGAGCCCTCAGTAGGTTGGAGCGGAGGTCCTCGATCTGGTCCGGGCCCAATTTTGTCGCAGAGATTGTCAGGGGGGGCGGACTTTCCGTCCTTTTGTCGAACGAGACTCGTCGTCTGGGTGAGCTTGGTAGCGTCCCTCTGCCCCAGGGTCGCCCTCGGTGGGTCTCGCTTTGATTCGCGCTCTTCACAGGAGGAAAGTCGGTAGTTGACAAAAATTCTGCCAGCGGGGGTCCACGTCGTGCGGCACCAGCATAGGTGTTTTCAATTCTTTCATTCACCGGGCCCCCTGTTTCGTTGAAGATTTTTAGTGCCTCTCCGAACGAGCACTGTTTCATAGCCCTGATCTTGCAAATAACAAGTTGTTGTTTGAAGATGGGACATGCGGAGTCGGAGGCCTTGTGCGGGGCCACATCTTCATTCGAGCCGCAGTTGGCGCAAGAGATTTCCGAGGAGTTGCAATCCGTGGACAAGTGAGGTCCGGCACAGTTCTCGCACCTTGGCCTACGCGAGGATCTGCACCATTTCGCAGCGTGTCCGAAGCGCTGGCAGATCCTGCAACGACGTGGGCGGTAAATAAATGGCAAGATTTTATAATCTTGTGCATCGAATCTGATGTGGGAAGGAATGGATGGAGCTCGGACTGTTAGCTTTATCATGGTGGTGGGAATGTGCGCGCTGTTCTTTTTGTCCCACTTTTTAATTCGTTCCGCTCTCAGAATTTGGAATGGTGCGTCCCAATGTCTTGGTTTAGCGTGTTCCATGAATTCCTCGGCTGAGATCTCTTTCGAGACCCCAGGGATCACGAGGTCCCTTTGAAATCTATGGTCAGGAATGTAAGCTTCCCATTCTTCTCCTCTGATTATGTTCAGAGCTGCCTTGTCAACAAAGAAGTTAGCCGTATTCATGTTTTCAAAGATCACGCTAAACCTTCCCTCTCCGATGCGAGTTATTTTGGAAATGAAATCAATGAAATCTGGGTAATTTGTTCTCAAAATTCTTCCCATGCCTTCTTTGGAAAGAGACACGTCGGAAATAGGAATCGAGTTTCTTTCGATGTGGACTGTGAACGGGTAAGTCGAGAGATTGTCGTATTTGTTTTTGGTTTTGGTGTGAGGACTCTGCTGTTCCTCTACTGCGCTGAAAAGGGGTGGGGAATTTTCGGACTGGTCGAGAGGGGACAGGAGGGGCCGAGGCAGCTCTCCCGGCATCCGAGGGGGAGTCATGTCAAGGCCTGGGGCTCGGCCAACTCCCGCAAGGTCCAGCAGCGAGGCAGCGATGCTCATCTCGCCGCTGTCCCTGGACAATTTCGAGTTCAGCACCGAGGTTCCTTTGGTGTCCGATCTCACCTTGGGAAGATCTTTGATTGTCTCGCCCCTTGAGCCCGTCTCCACTTTTTGGTTTTTTGGTTTTGGTGCGACTGAAATTGGTTTGACAACTTTAGCTCCGGCTTTTATTGGATTTTTAGAAGAAGCCGTGTTTGTTTTAGTCAAGGGGGGTTTTACGTTTAGAGTTTTGGAATTTTTAATTAAGCTATTTGCTTTGTTTGTGCGCGACACTGACGTGCCAAGCAACGGTTTCAAGGCCGAGTTGGTTCTGCCCTGGCCATTCCGGAGTCCAGAGCTCGAGCCAGGGAGGCTTCTGCCTGAAATTAGGGTCTGAGGCCCCATTTGGTCTACTTACGAATAAGGCTTAGGTTTAGAATTATTGCCCCTGTGGGTACACGCACAGCACGCTATCACAGCTCGCCCGCGGCAACAGACTAGAACTTTAATCTTACCCTCTTACTCGCTAAACCTATATTAGGATGAAAATAAGGAAAAGAGAAAAGGAAAGAAAGGAAGGCGCGCAGAAGGCACACGTCAAGATCGGGGTGTTCTCAGCTTTGCAGCTCGTCTCCGCAGCCGGAGGTCCAAGAGTTGAGGTTAGAGTCCCTTCTGCTCGCTGCCGAATTTCCTCGTCCTCTTTTTCCGTCCCGCGTGTCCAGCAGCGTACACGAAGCGCTTTCTGGTACGCCAGAACTACTTTTTCTGAGATTTCGAGTTTGAATTCTATGCAACTGAGCATGCGCGCCTACAACAGCTAATCATAAGTGGGCGTCGGCGTACTCTACCTCTCGTCCCTGAAACGAACACTCCCCTCGCTTATATTGAGACTTGATGCTCCGTCCCTACTATTCCTTTGTCCATGTGGTAGTGGCGTGACGTCTCGACTCTCGAACCTGAAATCCGCTATTGTCGATTGTGAACATAGTTAGAAAAAGTGCCGCCGCCGTTAGCTTCGTCACCGGTTAACGTTCTTCGAAATCGTGAAAATACCTGGAGATGTCGACCAAAATGAGTAAAAAGCAACAGCAGGCTGCTGTTGCTGCTGCTGCTGCCGCCGCCGCTGCTGTTCAAACGCCGCAGCCAAGTATTTCGACCTTGCTGAACAGATCCGCGAGCCCGTTGAGCCCGACTCGATACTCGCGTATGCAAGAAAAACAGGATTTAGCCAATCTCAATGACCGACTCGCGTGTGATATCGATAAGGTTCGTCAATTGGAGACCGAAAATTCCCCGCTCAATCCCGAAATTCGACCGTCTGCAGACTTTGTGACCCAGGAGATTACCAGCATCAAGCACC
>JABFOS010000117.1:0-11238 GCA_022817785.1 Amitus sp. ZL-2020 | reverse complement strand
ATGATTGATATTCATCATTCAGAAATGTGAATCGGAATGTTTCATAGTGCGTTTTCATGTGCGATGAAATTTCTAACAATATTTTTTTGTTAAAAAACTTCTTCCCAATAAAATGATCACTTCCAATTCAGAAAATTGAAGCAAAAACGCGTCTAGAAAAAGACGGAATATATAGCCATCCCATTTTCTCTGTCTTTTTTCAGTCGCGTTTTTGCTCTGAGCCCTTCAAATCATAACAAAATCCCAATACATTAGAAATGTATCCAATCAGTCAAGTATCACAAACTGAAATCTCCCCCTTTACCCCATCAACCCAAATTTCCGCAGCAACTTCTAAGCCCCAAAAAGGCGAAGAAAAAATTCACAAACAATGGCAATACTGTTTGAAACCATGGTCGAGGCACTTAGCGGATTTCGAGTACGAATTAACCCTACTGATTTCGTTATCGGATAGACTATAGTTACCGGGACCAAAATGATGTACAGTCGCTTCAAATTTTCCTTCCCCCGGCAAAACTTCCAGCATAAAGAAATACTCAGCTTCCAACGTATCATTACCGAAGCCATTGATAACTTGGTCGACCCTATGAAGCTTTTTCAAACCAAGTTTGGCACACAATCTCTTCCCTTTGTCATCCTTATATTCGCTGATGATATTCTCCACATGATTCATGAACAAATTGACACTATCAATCGCGATCTTATCGGTAGTAGATCTCGGTTCAAAAGCGGTGCAAGTGCACCAATGAGGTATAACGCCAGCGTCGTCGCAGCCTCTATTATAAGGAACAGGACGAAATAAAGATCTACAAGTAGCACAACCCGCACTAGAATTAAATTCTCCCCCAGCTCTGACCAAAATATCCCTAAGAGTCATATGCAAATCGAAAGGAGAAGTGAGTCTATTCTGATTGATCTGAAGAGCACTATAAGCCTCTGGATCATCATCCCTGAACCACGGAGGCAACCACAAATGCAGCATTGGCAGTCGCTCTTCGTACCAACCTACAAAAGTGTCCCTGACACTTCCATACCGCATTCCATGATCGCTCAGAAAAATGACCATGGAATCGTTCATAACACCCGCGTTTTCGAGCTCTTGGAATTTCGCCAACATTCTCTCGTCAATTGAGGATACTCCATTAATGTCGTCATGACTCACAGTATTAGACCAAAATAAACTGAAGTATGGAACACCGAGGAATGTTTTAGCGAACTCAATCCCATAATCGAATACCCTGTCTATGCCTGATTCGGGACCACTGCAGTAGTTCGCATTGAAGCGTCTCTTGATTTTCAGCAGTTTTTCACTCGCAAGCATGTACGACCGCAAATAGTAGTCCACTGGAGGCTCGACAAATCCGGTCTGGAATATATTATTTTCAATAGTCAACGATTTTGAAAAGGAAGAAGAAAATGGATCACATCTAAGTAGATCTACAACTGTCCGGAATACGGATCTGATGGAGTTTACGTATTCTTCAGCTGATTTAATGTTTTTTTGGAAAGTAATGGAATTTGAAATTAAGGGAGCTCTTTATAGACGTACTTGAGGACAAAAAGGTGGAATATGTCCGAGTGGGTTTAGACCAACAGAGGTAGATCTAAATAACGGTTGATCAAAATCAGGCAGATCTAAATATCGATGTAGATTTAAACGTCTGATATCAGGTCTCGATATTCTGATCCAAAAATGTCAAAATCCAATTCTACATAGATCTACGTGGATTAGAACATTTCAGAACTGATTCGACGTTCCTTTAGAGAGAAGCAAATTGAGAATTCATTCTCCTTGAACGTGCCCGAATGAAGATAGAAACGATCTACGTTTATCTACGCGTGGATCTAACGTATCTTGAATAAGATTTGAATAAAGTTAGTGAGATAAAATATATAATAAATCTACTTAGATGATAGGAGGTCCAAGTCTATCCAAATTTTAGGATTTCGAATCATATGTGATTTAAGCACATTCAGATGGATTTATTCAATCTACATAGACCACTGTAGATCATGGTAACTCTACCGATCCAAATTTACGTAAATTTGTGTTTTCTCAACTAGATTCATTTGGATCGAGCTAGATATATTGACTTGAATCTAAGTAATTACTCGGATGATCTTCGATCCATGCAAGACTTACTTGGTAGATCAATCGTTGAATACAGTGATTAGCATAGATCTAAGCAGTTGCACTAGTAGTTGTTGAAATTGGGTTAGGTTCAGAATTGAATTGTTCTTAGTATTATACATCTACTCAGTAATCTGGATCTACTTGGGTGTGCTTCGATCACGTTAGATTGGAAATGTCAAAATTAAGATCTTCTTGGTACTCGATGTAGAAACAAGCAGATCTACTCAGATATTTTCATATCAGATTGAAACTTAGCCTCCCAAATTCAGATATACTTCGATCACTGATCATTCCAATGGATCCAAACATTATCCTTCGAGGGGATGAAATCTAATTACATCTAGTCAATAAAATCCAAGCCATAACTCCGACATTGATTTGAATATATCAACAAATCCCGAAATATACGTCTACATAGAATCAATCCATTTCCCGAAAATATTGAAAAGTCAACTGTTGACGTACTTTCAAAAAATTGAAGGTGCTTATCTCAACAGCATCTTCACCGTAGGACGTAACGTAACCATTATTGCGGAAGGCGTACCAGAGCATGGGACAATTGTCGAGACCATACATCTCCTTGGGCTTGCACCTGGCGTAAGATTGGTCCACGCTCTGGCCAGTCAGAATAGCCATCAGGTTAGGGAAGGTATTCTCGCCCATTTTATTGTATCCTTTCATCGTTATCCAACCTTTTTCGTGCAAATATTTGGCAGTTTTTGGAAGACTTCTCAAGAAATTCAGTCTCGAGACATTATCGATGCCTATCATCAAGACACTGAGTGGTCTAGTCCGATCATTAGTCGAACCAGTCGCGTTTTCGGATACGTTTAAACGCTCTTGAACCTTCTCCACTCGTAAAATGGCATGAACGTTCTCGTAAATTGGCTGTGCCTTGCGCAGTTTCGAAATTCTTCTCGAATTCGAGCTACACCGAACCAGTGCAACCTCAACTTCTCCAGGAATTATAACTTTTCCATGAAATTTTTCGCATTTTCCAATTCTGAAAAAAAAAACATTGAATTAGTCATTCAAGCTTTCAGAAGATCCGGAAAACCTTTTAGTGCTCGGAAAAACGTTTTTTCTAGACACGAGGTAGATTTCGAACATAAAATCGAGGCAGTTTGATATGTCAGAGGTTATGAAGAGTGGACTTCATAGTCTCCTACAGATGGTTTTTGGGAAAAGTATTTTACAACTCAAAAGAAAAAAAAATTTGCTAGCGAATGGTGGAAAAACTGATTGAGAAGCAAATCAACAAGCGTCAAAACATTTACATAATTTTCCAATCGAACTTTGTCAAACTGTTATGTAATATGCCCATTACGTGACTATGGCGTGGGAGTATTTCAGAGCGTGCTTCAAAAAGTGCCAATTACACTGTTTAGGAATTGAATATTGATCACTGCTTGACCTTGATGGAGAAAATACGATTTGGGTTTTGAGAAGGAATCGATTAAATGAAACTTGTCTTTATCCGATTTGCATATTATGGCCCTTGACGTAAAATGTATTGCCATTCTAATTCAAAACTATTGATCAGAATTGATTACAATTTCGATATAGCAATCTTCTAGTCTTTTTTGTTGATGGAGAGAATCCAATAAATTGATTATTTTTGACTTCGAAATCAAAAGTTTGGCATGATTTATTCACGTAGTACAATTAAAAACAAGTAAGAAATAAACGAGATAGAATTCCGACTCCTTCGAGAGAAAATTGAAATCATGAAGTAGATAATTGCAAAAAATTTTTGTTTACATACTGATCATAATAGCAATTAATCTTCGAGTTTCAATGGGATAATAAAATTTACTTCGTTCTTCTCGAAAATAATTTTTCGATGAAACAGAATAATGCGCTCAAAGTTCTATACTTCTATCAGAGAAGAACATTTCAAAAAACAAAATTAGTAATGAACCATCACTAAAATAAAGTTTCCCGACGTTGAAGAATTTTCGTAATGCGTTAATAATAAATAATTCTCATTTACAGATCCACAGCAACAATTTGTTATCATTCTTCCATTTTCGTTGCTTATCAACGTCTGAAACTCAAGTGAATGCAGAATTACCTGAAATTACTCACAATTGAATTTCAAAACAATGAGATTCGATCGAATTTAGATGAAAACGAAGAATTTCAATTGTACGTACAAGTCAGCGTGACTTATTAATCCACGTTCTATGCGGAAATGAGAACCTTAACAAGGCGAAATTCAAAACTCCTTAACAACTTCAAAAATCATAACCTTTTGATCTTAACTTCAGAATTTTGATTTTAAATTCATGCAGTTGAAGTTTTAAACGTTAAAAATAATGAACAAAAATTGAAAATAAAATAGAGAATTCAGAATAATAAATAATGTGTTGTTTAAGGGGATACCGCATCTTTCTACAATACCAACGCACTCCGAAAACGCAGGACGAATTTCAACGAAGTGAAAAATTTTTTTTCCTTGGAATCCTTACACACATTTACTGTACTTAATAAAGAAAACGCAAGAAGGCAAAAAATTTTGGAAGAAAAAGAATTTCTTCTTCTCGTAATATCTATAAAAAATGGCTATAAAAATTTTTTTCTCGAAACTTCACATCTTGCCGCTTTTTCTGAATTAAGTACAGGGTGTTTGTAGAAGGATTTCAGAAGAAAAAATTTTTTAGTAGGTCAAAATTCGTCCCGCGTTTACGAAGTGCGGTCAGTAAAGTAGGAATGTGCGAGCTCCCCTTAAAGACATAGAAACATCACAAGAATGAATTTTTTATGACACTCTTGAATCGGTTTTCATGATTTTCAAAATCCCTGCAACATTTCTGATTTATTTTTGAATTTTCTCTGATAATCAACGTTTTGAACTTCGAGTGCATCAAAATTTCTAGCAACATAAATTTTTCAAAATGGATGAGTCTTTTCAAACAGTCGATAGATTTTGCATTTACTCACATAATTTTTGAATCTATATCCCTCGCCACTGGAGCTTTTGTTGAAGCTCTGCCGATTGACGACCAACAACACTCGATTCCTGAGTATCCCAATGCTGATTTAGCATTCAGTGCGAGAGCGAAACTGCCATTAGCTTCTCTAACAACGTAAGTCAAAAGAGGAGATTTGGCACAAGGCTCGAATTCCTGCTTCTTTATGAACCTCGCGATTGAAGGGTCTATAGGGTCTTTCGATAACATGTGACATTTTGGATTCCAAACGAGATATCCTTCAACTGTGGCTGCAAAATATAAGGATATTTGGGATCACCAAATATTTTCATCTCCGAAGAACATTCGTTTATTATCTGAGTCCATGGAATTTTGAGCTTTGATGATGAACGAAAATCAAAAAAAAATCATGAATGAAGAAGAGCTTAAATTATAGTAGTTTGAAGGCGTTAAAATTGATTTTATGGTGCTTTAAATGTACGTTCTTATGGTGTTCAAATTCCCAATAACAATTTCCGCAATTTTTTTTTTTTTCTAACTCGATTCCTATGAACGGAAATTAGTTGTTTAAAGGTGTTCAAAATTGATTTTATGAAGCTTTCAATGTACATTGTCATGATCTTTAAATTCCCAAGAACAATTTTTCATGATCTTCAGATTTTTTGAATTAATTTCTATATTCTGAAATCAGTACTTTGAAGGTATCGAGATTAAATTTAATGATAGTTTAATAATACATAATTAAGATTTTTCAACTCTCATCAACAATTTTCTGTCATCTTCAAATTTTCCGAATTAATTTCTGTAGTTTAAAATTAAGAACTTGAAGGTGTGAACAATGAATTTTATGAGCCTCCAACTTGTACATTGTTATTATGTTTTCATTTCTAAGAACAATTTCTTTTTTTTTTTCTCAAACTATTTCTTATATTTCAAAATCAGCAGTTTGGAGGTATCAAAAATAATTTTATAAATGCTTCATTAAAACATAATTGAGATTCAATTGAATTGTTACCCCAGTTACAATTTTCCGTAATCGTTAAATTTTCTAAATTAATTTCTGTGATCAAAAATGAGTAGTTTGAAGTGTTGAGAATAAATTCAGTGAATGTTACAACTGTACACTGTTATGATTTTTCAACCTCCAGCAACAATCTTTCGTAATTTTTTCTTTTTTTAACTTGATTCCCGTAAATGAAAATATGTATAGTTTGAAGGAGTATAAAATTAATTTTATGAAGCTTCGAATATACATTTTCATGATTTTTGAATTTCCGGAGACAATTTCTCATAATCGTCACTTTCTCTTAATTAGTTTCTATTTTTCATAATCAGTAGTTGAAAGGTATCAAAAATAAATTCCATAACGCTCCAAGAATGCATAATTCAAATTTTTCGATTCCCAGCAATATGCTCTTTTTCGTGATTTTCCATGATCTCCAAATTTTCCAACTCAATTTCTGTCATCCAAAATAAGGAGTTTGAAGGTGTTACAAATGAATTTCATGAATCTTCAACTTGTACATTGTTCTGATGTTTCAATTACCAAGAACAATTTTCCACAATCTTTCCTCCTTTTGGATCAATTTTTGTAATCCAAAATGAGGAGTCTAAAGGTGTTCAAAATTAATTTGATAAACTTTCAACGTGTACATTGTTATGATAAAAAAAAAGAAAAATTTTTCATCTTTTCTTTTTCTGAATGAATTTCTATGTTCCAAAATCCGTAGTTTGAAAATATCAAAAATCAATTAAATAACCTTCTACAATACATAACCAAGATTTTCAACCCCCCAGCAACATTTTTTTTCCAATTCTTGCTAATAACCAGAGTTCAAAACTCCAAAAAAGTTACTCACTGTCAATAAAATTCGGATTAAGTTTGTGAATCAAGGATGCGAAATTATCGTTGTCCCGATTGATTTCAGTAATGCTGTAGAAGGTAATAACGAGCAAGCATGGCAACATTAGTAGAACAATCCTTGGTCTCCGATAGCACCAATCTTTGAACCATTTATTCACCACAAACATTTTGAGTTCTGAAAGGGATGATTTTCCTACAAAAATTCATTCCACTTTTTTCCAACATCAATTCCCAATCCAAAAGCGGAATATTCCCGACTCCGAATCATCTTCGCATTTCGCACGAAAAGTAGGCCATCGCACGTTTCCTATTTTCTATGGAACTGTCCATTCGCACTCAAATTGGATAATAGTGGATTTTTCGTGGATTTAAGTGTGCCAAAGTGGAAATGGAGTGAATTTTAGTGGAAATATCTGCCCAGTAGTGAATTTATCGTGGATTTAAGTGGATTTTGGTGCAAGATTTGTAAAGTTTCTGCAAAAGCTTCCAGTGGATATAAGTTGAAGTATGTGAATTTATCGTGGATTTAAGTGTACCGAAGTGGAGAAAAAGTGGATTTAAGTCGAAATACGTGTACAGCGGTGAATTTATCGTGGATATGAGAGGGTGTTTATGACGGTACGTAGTGCCTTCAAAAGTTCCTAGTGAATTTTAGTGAACATGCGTGGATAGTAGTGGTTTTACTGTTGATCAAAACAGAACGTCGTGTTCGTGCGGGGCGAGACAGTACAGAACATAGTGTACAGAAATCACCGGAATATACCACATAGGGAAACGTTTTATCGCTATAAATGCCGCTCAGCATCACCTAGAGAAAATGATAATACTCTTTTTCATTAATAGAATAATAACATAATGAAATTATACTATCAAATGATAACATCAAATGAATGAAATATTAACACATCCCCTAAATATTGCACTATATTACGGTAAATCAATGTCAACTGGTGTAAAAACATTTTATTCAGAAAAACCGCATGTTTAAACAGTTTTTTCGAAGTTCTTTTCGTGCATTTTATGATGGAAATTGTTTACCTAAAAGTAAATTAAATTTTTATATGAGTTCGCAAGGCATTTTTGGGTCGACCACGAGTTACGAAATCACTACATACTTCTGTAGTGGTCATTATTTATATATATATATATTTATATATTTATAGTGACCACTACAAAAGTCTGTAGTGTTTTCGCGTAGTTCTGTAGTGTTGTGTAGTGTTTTTTCACAAGGGAATATCCAATAAATCACTGGAACTCACATCTAAGTGCAAGCTTCCATTGAGAGAGAACAAAATCGTTTTTCAAAATTCATTTCTCAACTAATATGATACATGCCAAAGTGAGTTAAATATTATGTAAAGAAATACAAAGGACAGACACGTGAAAATACCTTTTTCTTTCAAGAAATCCAACGTTTCACTGAGAAGATGTTGGTTTTTATTGTTGACTTTAGCTAACAAGTTGTGAAGATCTTTCTTGATGACTTTTTTTTGTATCTTTGAAAATGTTCGTCATCAACTGCCTTTTATTGCATCGCAATAACATGAGTTCAACTATCTTCTCAGCATACGCTTCAGGTAGTCTCCTACTTTCTGGCTCATTATCATAAAAATTCTGCAAAAAAAATTATTACTGTAATCGCGTGTTGTAATTTAGAGGAAAAAGAGGCTATTTGGAACGCGGAGCTCAGCAAAATATATGCGGGATATTAGGTGTATTTTTCTTTAAGAATATTCTAGTTAAGTTCTAACACATTCCAATACATATAAATACCCTCGATCAGCAAAAAACTGAAATGCATCCCAGTTGATCCCAAAAGAAAAATACGCGTATTATACACATTTTGGGGCGAATAAAAAATATTCATGAATGAATAATACGATCAATATCATACCTCATGATTATGGTTCAAATTAATGCGATCCATGATCAGAGCATCTTTAGAAGAATTGAGGATCAGCCTGATTTCGGCAGGCCAATCAAATTTCGTCGTCCTAATAAAAAAACTCAATCGTTAAATTAAAACTTTTGCTACACTGCTCCAATCTCCGCTTCTTTAATTTCTCTTTCTTCAAATGATCTTTACCAGCTTTTCCTTTTCCCGTGAGATTGCGAAGCATGTTTCGCAGGACCATGTTTGCAGCGAAGGTGAATTAGTTTGAACATGACTTCATTATTCACATGCTCAACACCTTCCTCTATGAACTTTCTCGAATCGAAGCGAGTAAAAACTTGTTTCGCATCTTCCATGTACTTTTTGAGATAGTCTTCAAAGTCTTGATGCTTTGCGAAAAGCATGCCAATCTTCGGAGCTTGGACAGGCTTATCAAAAGGAGGAGACATTATGAATGTCTCTGCTATAGGCTTGCCCATCTAAAAAAATTCAATCAAAAAATTAATAATAGGTTTTTGCTGTTGATAAACTATTGTTCTGATACAAGGAATATTCATCGTTCCGAGCGGAATCAAATCATTCAAGTTTTGATCAAATTCGAATCAAAATGAATTATTTTCCGAAAATTTCAGCATTTTTAAAGAATTAAAGTACTGCGATAGAAGTAAAATTAAGATTTAATCAATTCTCTCATGTTGCCCTAATAGAAAGTCTGCCATGTAAATTCTATGCAAATACACGATTTATCATAGGTTTGCAAAAATTTTGATCATACTGGTGTCCGCAGATTTTCATAGAATTTAGTAAAATCGTTTAACGAGTACGATTTGCATAAAATTTGCACAAATAACACATACAAAATTCTTATATAATTTGCACAAAATTTGCATGAAATTCACCCAGATTTTCCACCAAAATTTCTACGGAATTTGTGAAAATGATTCGTGCAAATAATTTGCATAAAATTTACACAATTATTGCATATAAATTTATCGTTAAATTAATATAAGCACGTGTCTGCAAGAATTTGCCTAAAATTGACACAAATTATGTTCCCAAATATATCACAAAATCAATGCAAATACGTGTACTGCACACATTTGCATGAAATTTGTGTTAATCTGCGGACGCAGCAACGCATAAAATTTGTGAAAATTACAAAATGTTTGCACAAATTTTGCATGAAATTTGTGTTGGCATTTTCATCAGGGTGAGCAGCTATAATTACATATGAAGAAAATCTTGACTAAATTGTTCCATTTTCTATTGAAAGCGAATATTTTATTATTTCTAAAGTGTCCTAATTCGATTTGATTTCCGGGGGAAGATAAGAGGAAAATATTAATTTAGACAATTAATGCACCTCGAATAAAATATCGATCGTTTATTTTCCTCGAGAAAATAATAGGAAAATAATTTTTGGATAAATATATTTTTTCTTTTAAATTATACTAATGCGTTCTCACCATTCAGTCAAGCTGATTGAAGTCCAAAGCTCATCAATTCTTTCGAACTTCCACAAGACGAGGTTTTTCCCACATTTTCTCAGTGAGCGAGTGAGTAAATAAGCCAAAAAGCGTGATCACGTGGCGCGATTCGCATTTGTTTCGCGCTCGCTTTTTGTTTGATGCACGAGCAGTGGAACCATCCCCGACGACGAATTCGTCGTTTCATTCGTCATTTGAGCTTCCGCTGTTAAGGACAAAATTTCGTCCGCAGTATTTTCAGCAAAAATTTAACAAGGAGATTGCAATTTTCCGTAATTATTAACGCTGCTCAATAGCCCACAATATTTTCAGGTTGAGAAAAAAATATTCGCTGAAATTAATCCAACGTATTCGATCGTTCTCGTCACGATCAACCGTCGGTATATTTGTAGAATATTTCCCGCAAATATTCTAGGATATCTTTTATGGAATTTTTCGGAAATATTCCTGTAGTGGAGCGTGATAAACACATTAAAATATTTCGGGCCTTTTCGGTGAAAATTTTAACCATAGAAATTTATCTTGAGAATACTGAGGGCTATATTGCGTACTCTTTCTATTTCAAATTTACTCTTCGAAGTATATTTAAACGTTCAGATTTGTTCAATTTTTCGGTATATTTTCATTTTTTTCACAATTTGTCATGCCACGCTTCGTAATTTATATTCAAAAAAAATTAATTTATTACCAGCAATTTACATGTGTCCCGTGATTTTTCAAATCATATTTGTTCATGAGTACAAGTCATGTTATTTTAAATTGAAAAATGAAATTTTTATTGTTCCATTTTCTTAAAAAAATTTTCAATACGAATTGATATCCCAATTGAGTTTGTATGTTTTTTTTATTTCTATATGCTATGACTTGCTTTTCGGCGATCAAACATTATGTCATCAGCTAAACAATGTCGTTTATCCATTATTAAT
>JABFOS010000116.1:0-11253 GCA_022817785.1 Amitus sp. ZL-2020 | reverse complement strand
GTAGTAGTAAAGAATTATTTCAATTTACGATAAACTTCTTTGAAGACAAATGATGAGGAAAATTTTTCGATAACGACGACTTTACAATAGGCATTCATTGCAATTACGCCTTATTTTATAGAAAAATGGAAAAAAACACATCAAATAGTTCTTAACAAATCCCGATAACCAAATTTGATTCCACAAAATATCGTTAAATGTTGTAAAGCAATTTGTTTTGTTAAATTCATGACAATTTGACGACTGAAGCTGCAAAAATGTTAGATTGACTGGGAATTAAATTTAAAGCAAATAGACATTCGATGTTACGTACCAACTGCCAATTATTTCTCCATATATTGACAGCAATTTGATGAAAGAACTTTTTTCACATTAAATTCACATCACATACGTATTTACATGCACGTCAAATTGACATTGAGTTAAATTTATTTCATACATCGTATGAGCGTGAATTTGTTTCACATCTACTTATCAGGAAAATTTTGTGTAATAGAACTACATGTACCAATACAATGTATCTATCCCTGTAAACGAAAACGCATTGAACTCGCATTGGTGAATCTGCTTTTCGGCATTTGCGCTCGCATTCGTCAATGCGAGACCGTCTTGCATAGACGAATGCGCTTCTGTCTCGCATTCAAATAGTAAATCAACTTCTATCTCGCTAACTAATTGATCAATTTTTTCGATTCAAAATTCGTTTTCTAGGTTTTCGGGGTCGAAATTTTCATTTCCGTGGTTTAATTGAATCGAAAACTTGTTTTTAAGTAGTCTAGAAAACTTTAATTCCCCTCTTTCGACCGCGCACCCAGATAGCAATATGTTTGCAGAATACAGGCACTTGGCATGCACGACGTGCCTATTTTCAAGCATAAGTGCGTGCATTCGAGCATACCTGAGTACGCTCCATGGAGACTCCATGGACACGCATTCGTGCGCGTTACGAAAACTGCTGGCGCATGCGCATTCATATTGCGTGGGAAATTTGAAATGATATTTCATTTGACGCAATCGATCGTATAAATAATGGAATTGATTTTCAGGCAAAATTTTTGTACTTGCAAGTTTTATTTACGAAAGTGAATTACTTATTTTAGTACAAATGTGAAAATTATAACATACATTACGCGTTACATATGTAAGTGTTTCAAGTAGCTATTTTCATAATTAGTAACTATTTTCATAACCGTTACACCATATCGTCGGCCTAATAAGAAAAGGGCGTAAGTGCACTGGACTTGAAATGCACTTACGCCCTTTTCTTATTAGGCCGACGATATTGAAAATGAAGTTCACTTATTATGATTATGACAGGTATTGGATCTTGGAAAAATGACTTTCTAACAAATCTAAAACATGGAGTATTTCGCGCACTAAGAGAGTTTTATATTAGTTCAACACAACAATATAGAATTATTTCGGAGGAATCTTAGGAGAATTTTAATCATTATTATTAATTATTGATAATTATGAAACATTATTCATAATCAGGATTAATTATTACAAAGATTATTGTTAATAATTATTAATCCGAATGCATTCGAAATGCAGCAAATCGCACTTTTCATACGCGTTAAAGATTAATTTTTCTGGAATCAATAATTCACACATAAAATTATACATACATGCAAATGTGACGCGATTCGAAAAAAGGAACCTACGATCCAAAAAAAAAAACTATACACGGCGAGCGATTAAAATGATTGAAAAACACGTTAGAGGTCAGAGTGACGGATTTTTAAAAATGCATATCTCGTTAATTAGTTGATATAAACATTTTTCGATTGCACAATATAAAAGATCTAGTCCAATACTTATAGAATTATGCATAATCTGAAAATTGATTTTTTGGATCGTAGGTCCCTTTTCTCAAATAATGCAGCAATTCGCGCATATTCAGAATTAATTAATCCTCCTCAACATCGCCCAAATATTCGTCGACATATTCTTCCCCATGCTCTGGATCGATTTCATTAATCCCCTCCAATTCTGCTTGGAGACGATTGAGTTCCTCAATGTCTACTTCTTCTTCATTATCGAGATTATTATTCGCGCTCTTGGCCTGGTTTCGATGCCGTTGTTTCGTGACTTTTAACGCGTTGAGAATTGCCACCTTAAAGTCACCTTCGACCCCTGTTGGCCCCGCGAAGTTCGGGCAATTTTTAGCTGCGTCTGAAACATATTTGACGAAATTCGCATTTGTAGCATGTGAAAAAGTACGATTGTCTCCTGAAAAATCTGAAAATGCTAATGATTCAGTTGTTACCGTAAATTACAGCAGCGATCGCAGAAGTTTTAAAGGCGCGGGAACCTTTGTCGCCCTTCCAGGAAAAATGATCACTGATCAATTGATCCGAAAACGTTTCTCTGAGGCAGGTATTCATAAATTCCTTCAAGCTCGTTCCTCCCAGTTTTTGTAGATACATTTGCTAGAAACAGAAAACAGCGTCCTTAGCCCAAATAAGAAAACCCTCTCTTGATCAGCGTTGTACTGAAATTTATGGACACAAAAGACGAGAATTTTAACAATTCATAATCAGGGGCTTAAAGTAAAAAAGCGAAAAGAAAAAGATGGAATATATGGCGATCTCAATATTTCGTCTCTTTCTTGTCACTATTTTGCTTCAAGCCCTTTAATTAACGCCCTTTGATTGTATGTAAATTTGATGTAATTTTTTTACATAAACACTCACAAAAAATTCATATCATATCGTCGGCCTAATAAGAAAAGGGCGAAAGTCCATTTCAAGTTTACGCCCTTTTCTTATTAGGCCGACGATATTTAGAATCGAATAACGACTTGTTTTTCCATCGATTTGACGTGTTCTGCGCTAAATCCATTCTATTTTATGAGTTTTCGATACATAATATTTTTTAAAAATCAGGTGTTGATTTTTTGGTCCATCGTCAATTAATAAATTAAAGGTCAATGCACCAATAGCGAGACATGCACTTATAATGGGACATTTGCACGTCAAGAAATCTATGTACGAAGAATATCGATTTATTCACCGATGTCCCGTTATTGGGACATGTCCCGCTATTGGTACATCTATTTCTGCAGGTGTCATTAAACTCGAAAATGGAAAGCATACCATTTTTTCACGATTTTTCCTATTTTCTTCACGTTCCATTTCATCAAATTGGTTCAAGGTCATCATGGGAAAACCTTTTGGCGTTTTGTAGAGACCATCTTGACTACACGTGTTTTTCAGGCTTTCTAGGATTGATTGTAATGTAGCTTTTATGGCTTCGTTTTCTTCCCCGCGTCTCTGATTTTCTTCCCCGCGCCTCTGATTTTCTTCCCGCAGTTGCCTGCAAAATCATTTGGAAAACGTTAGACGTGTCAATTCCATTGCTTGTCATTACAAAAAACTTCAGTGTATATATATACGAACTTTATTTCCTGAAGCATCGATCTCAAAATTTCTCGAAGGTTAGCGCAGCGAGTGCAGGCTGGGGGATCTTTTGCAACCTCTTTTGCAACCTCTTTTGCAACCTCTTTTGCGACCTCGAGCACAGCTGCGTGTATTTGAATGTCACCCTGGGCCGGTGTAGTTGTTGGGCTCAAGCTTAACATTTTCGAATAATCGTTGAAGAGTTGCAAATAGTGTATTTCACAACAGCCAAAAAGTTCAAATTCGACAAGAGCCAGTTTGCATTTTTCGACTCCGTCTCGAAATGCAAAGCTCGCGTCGTGTTTGTACTAATTGCCCGAGGTTCGAACAAAATTTTGTTTTCCGACGGCGTAAAAGCGTTTGTGTCCCTCCGGGCGAAAAAGCGCTCTTTTCGCGCCTTCCGGCGCTCTAAAAAGCGCTTTTACGCCGTCGGAAAACAAAATTGTGTTCAAACCTCTGATAAATAAGTACAAATACGCCTCGGGCTTTGCATTTCTCGACTCCGTCTCGAAATGCAAACTTGCCCTCGTCGAATTTGCACTTTTTGGCCCTTGTTGTGAAATGTACTATTCTTTGAGCGTCGACAGGCACAAAAATAGCACTTTCGATTATAATTATAATTGATCCTCACTTGTTGACGATGTCGTGTTCTGTGTTGTTCGTAGTGGATAGAGGTCGATCGGCAGGAGGGTTTGTAGTTTTCAATTTTTTGTGTTGGACGATTTCCATCTGTATGATTTTCGGGGTCATTCGGGCGTCATTGGCGACTTTTACAATTTTAGCAGCCCCTTGGTCTTCTACATCAGGTGGAAGTTGACTGGTAGAAGGCGTTTCCAACGATTGGACAGTGGATTTCAACTTTTTTTGTTCGAGTAATATTTTTGTCTTTTGAATCTCCTCCTTTATGTTCATTACGTGAGTGATTTTTGCAATTTTTGCAACCGTTACTTCGTCTTCACTCGATTGATATGGCTTTCTTGGCTTTGTTATCTTTCGCCCACATCGAGTCAGCACGTCCTTTTTAATCGTGATTTGTTTCCCACTTCTCTCCATAACGAATCTATGTAAAATATGTGGAAAGTACATTTTGTAAACTTACATTTAGTTTTTTTTCGGTTACGGTTATGGTTACAGTTACGAATACGGGTTCATATACCGCTCATATTCATATACTTGAACATATTTACAATTTGATTCGCGTTGTCATGATATACATTTACTACTCGGGCACAGGAATTGGCGTGACGAAGGTTACACAAACGTATTCATTTTCTAAACATTCTTCTTCACGACCCTCCTCACTATTCCAACAAGGAATTCGGTAACATTTTGCGTAAATATCACTCAATCTAATAGTTTCCATTGTTCGCGTATTCAAATTAACGCAATGGTATACCCCAACTTGCCTCGATTTACGCCCAACATCGTAAAAGTCATTTACAGTTCTGAACTTATACGCAACTATATAATTACTATTTTGAGTGCGTATAATATTTTGAATGACGCAAATGTCGCCATTTTTCAAGATGCAGGAGTTATCGCTATCCAAAGTTGAAAATGTGTAGTTGTCACACGCCGAACCGATTCGAATTTTCTTGAACTGTTGACAATTTCTTGGCGGAATATGAGCAGGAAGAGGGCCTTCGACATGTTTTTTGGAAAAGTTGATTTCGATTTCAGGATTTTGTGGTGCTGTTGCGAGTTCGTTTTGTTCAGACATTCTTTTGTAATATTGTTCGAGGTATTGACTTGGCTTCCGTACATTTTTTCGAAATTGAGGCATATTATTTTCGTAGCAAAAAGCACTAAACGATTCTATTGGTCCAAGTCTCCGGACATCTTCAACAATATGTGTTAAAGCATGCATGTTGTAAGACATAAATTGTTCTTGATAAAGCGAGGGGCAAAGATTACAAAAAGTTTTAATTGCTATCTCGCAGAAATCCAAATCGTCAGTAGTGTGATTTGAGAAATTCAAAATACGGGCAGCACAGTGGAACAACAAAAGGTGCTGGTAATGATTTTCGGAAAAGACGTCTTTGAAAACAAGCGGGGCAGTGTACAGCAATAACTGTCTCAATTCAGTAGCTTTGAATAAATTGCACGAAGTGAACGTTCGCGGGCGGCGGGCGAAATCAGAAGGACAATAATTTTTCAATAATTCTACTCTTGCATCTAAAATGTCTTGTTTTCTTTTTTGCAATCTCCGAAATCCAAAAAATCCCTTAATCTGGGCAAGTATAATTTTTTTCATGACGCCAATGTACAATAAATGCATACCTTCGAACGGTACTTGAGTTACCAATCCTAAGAATTGACTCAATGGACTTGGACCTTTATGATGGTCGTCATCTACCAAGTCATGGTATTCTTCATCTGTTCGGCTTTGATAATTCAAGCCAGGAAAAATCAGAGTCCTTTCATGCCCAGGATTATTACAGTATCTACCGAAAATTTTGCATTTAGAACAAGGATTGTATGATGTGTGGCCATAATGATTCAAGGCAAATGATCGAGCTGGTGTATCAGCTATAAAAGCGCGAATTCTCATAGGCAGACGCCGGTCACTAACAGAAATCCCGCCCTCTTCCTGAATTGTTTGTATATCACCAAGAAATTGTCGGAAATATTCAAATGCATTGGTGGGTTTGTTCTTGCCCACAAATACACCCGCTATCAGTGGTCTTGCGCGATAAATGTTGACCACTCGAAATTGTATGGGCCAGAATTGGATGCCACTTGCATTTAATGAACCCCCATCGACACTGAAATCGATTATTATGGAATCTGGAACATTATTTACCCCATGCAAAAAAAGTTGTTTTTCTAAATTTTCTTTAACTCCCAGATGAAGATAATCACCACCCGCTATTTTTTGAATCAATGTCCTTGCGACAAGAGTTGGTGTATAAAATAGCGTTCTGGGATCTTTTGGGAGAAAATTCAAATCGAAAGGATAGGCACGCAATGTTTGAAGAATTGCTCGTGCCTGTACGTGAGTTACATTGATTGAAAGTAATGTATTTCTTAAGGCTTCTCTTCCGATTTCAGCGCGATGATTTGGGTCATCGAAATCAAGGTCATTATCAGAAATTCCTTCTGGATCATCATTTTCCCTATCACCTACATTGTCTCCATTATCTTCATCTTCATCATTACCGTCCGATTCCTGTGCCCCATCACTTTCTGGATCTTCGTTCGAACCATTTGAGTAATTGTGATTGTTATCATCGACGTCAGACTCAAATAGTTCAGAACGGTAATCCTCGCCTGACACAGAACTTGCTTCTGAACTGGTCGACGAACTTTCAGAAGCTTGTTCGACACGCAGATTAGCTCGCATTTCGGTCACACGTCTTCTTTTTTGGCTAATCGAAAGATCCAAAAATCGCTTTCTTTTCGTAGCCATTGCCCGATTTCTTGAAATAATTAACAAGCTACGCAAAAGAAAAACAAACTGCTGATACGTAGTACATGAAATCAAATTTAGGAGAAAGTATTCAAAAATATGTTGCGATGTTTTGGCGTTTATGAAAAAATCAGCCTAAAGTTATAACTTCACGAAGCGTAGATATCGATAGCTGCCGGCTGAAGAGACGTAGTCTGCAGCGAGCGACCAAAAGTCCAAGTAAAGATTATAAAAATTCGAAGGTCCTAAAAATTCACAACAATATTTAGGAAAAGAAATACAAAAAATTTGACAAAATTTGACATTTGGAACATTCCAAGAATTCAAAAAGCAAAAGTAAAACAAAAATGTCCAACGAACAAAAAAGTATAAAATTCATAATATTTCGGGAGTACAAAAAATTTTCGAATTTCGAAATTTGGACAGCGAAAAATTCATATTACAGCTGCAGATCGAAAACCAAGACGAAATATACTTCATGTAAGAAAAAATTGTATTTGCATTAATCTAATTGTCCGGAGAGGAAATTTATTTCATTTGGTTATATTTACTAGTCCAGAGTCTAAACCCATTCTGGACCAAATTTGTTTCCTTGCGAAGACGAAAAATTGATTTTTTAATAATTGTTTTTTCAATTTTTTCAATTGACGTAAAATTGTTTTTTCATAAAACCGCAACGTTTCACATCAACAAAAAGATAAAATCATTTTCTGTTACATCCAGAAAGTAAAGAAAACGCCAAAATTTCATACATGGAAAGAAAAAGTTTCATATGTTAATTAATTCAGTATTTGACCATAATTACAATATGGTACTTTAACTGCGTGTGAAAAATCCAATAATTCACGAGTCAGGTATTTTGCTGATGATATCGGGACAAAAAAAATTGTTAAGTGTTATAACTATGATGAGGTAAACGTACCAATAATGGGACATGCACCAATAACGGGATGTCGGCTAACCATGCACCAATAATGTCCCATTATTGGTGCTATGTCCAATAATGTCCCATTATTGGTGCATGTCCCGCTACTGGTACATAAACCTTATTAAAAGAATGATGTCGACAGTAAAAATGTTTTGAACGTTAATTCAAATGACAGGAAACCTACTCGTGATTCCAAATGTACCGTAAAAATGCATCAGCAGCTGACCATGTACCATTAGACGAACATTAGCCGTTTAAACGCATATAAATTTTTACGCCTTATTTTTAGAGATCAAAACTTGACAATTTTCGTCTATGGGGGCATATCTAATTATTAACATGTTCAACAAAAAAACCAGTGTCGGAAAGGTTCTATAGGCTCTTGCAAAGACAAAGTTTTGCCTTGCCGCGTCCAATGAACGCATGCAAACTTTGCCTTTGAATGTCGAATCTTTCCGACCCTGCAAAAAACGAATGAAAAAAGACTCACATTGCAGAGTATACGAGGTGAATTTCACGATGTTGATCAGCGTTATGATCAGCGTTGTAATCGGCTAAAAAATTAAAATCGAATGACCCTTGTGAATTATGAATGTAACAAGTCGAAAGTGAAATTTTTCTACCGTAAAACTGAAATAATTGACAAAAAACTAAAAGAAAGCGAATAACTGGCAGAACTATCCCATGCAACATAAAAAATTGTTGAAAGAAAACTTTTTTCAGGTTAACCACGATTTACTGAATATTTGAAATGAAATCCTTCAAGTTTCTCTTCATGGAATTAATCAAGGAGTTAAAAGACATGAACAATTAATTAAGGACTGTGTGAATTATGATTATTCATTTAATGGAGTTGCATTTATATTTTAGTTTTACTTACATATATTTCAAACGATGGAAATCAGCTATTTTCCCTTTTTGTCCAGATGTAAATGTTTTCAGCACGCGATTCCATGGAATCGCGTGCTGAAAAGGCTTATGGATTGTATAGCACACCTCTTGCACTTTTTAGGAACTCGGTACACAAGGAGTTAATTATATATTCGTTGTCGCCGCGTAGACAATGCACATGTCACATGTCAATGGTGAAATTAATCGAAAAGGTTAGGAAACCAAAAGCGTTGGTGCCATGCGCAGGCTCACACAACGCGCACTCTCGTGCGCGAAATATGTGAGTAAAATCCGCACCGCCCATAAGATTATGCATGCACATCGTGCGTTGCACGACGTGCGAGAAACGTGTATGCACGTATTGCTATCTGGGAAATGCGCTAAGCGCATGATGGTAATGTTTGTTTACATTTCGATCGGAGGATTGGACTCTTATTTTTTGCGCTCTGCTCACGGTTTTTGCGTTCCATTTGTTTCAGTTATGTACATCATCAACCACACGAAATATTTATTAGGTAAGCTGCAACTGATTTTTCGAATGAGGCCGCGAAAAAATTTTTTCAAATTTGAGGTTAGATTACACAAAACAGGAAAAAACTTGTTGAGCCGTAAGTGTTACGTAAAATAGAATATGAAACGCAAACGAAAAGTCTTTTCGTGACCCACACGATGTACACACTTTCCTTTTTATGAAACGTCAATGAGTTCCCTCAAGTTTCGATTGGAATTTGAAATCGAACTTTCAAAATTCATACCTTTTGCTGTCTTTGGCTACAAAAGTTTCGCTTTGCCGATTGAGGGCATAATTTGTGAGATGCATGAAAACGTTTGTGATGTTGTGCGATGTCGGTAATTCATACATCCGAGTTGCAAACCTGTCAATTTTTTCCAAGTCAAATTTCAACTCTAAAAATGTTGACATTTTTTTCACCTTACAAGACCTTCGTTGTACACGAAAATTCTCAACGACGTTACATTTGTTACCAAAGCGTAAACTCGTATGTCGAATTTATAATTGTCGATTGTATACGGCTGAAATAGCATTAAAATTTTTTATTTTGGTTTTTTAGGAGTGTCGATTTCTACATACTCTGGAAATGTAGACTTGGCATATCATTCGCTCGAATCGATTCAAATCTTTTAGCGACTTCTTCAAAAAAATGCCCCGACCTTCACTTCCAATATCCGGCTTTATGATGTAAGTATGACGTCGACTATTCGAATACTTAATCGCATCGGCGTAACTGCAGAATTGTCAATCGAGTAATAAATGATGATTTTTATAAATTTATTCTATCAAGATAACCCCAAGTCTTTCATTTTATAAACAATTTTTAAACAATAATCACTAGACCACAAAATTTAATTTATTTTTAAAAAATTGATAATACTGACTTACTCGATTGGAAAGCACCAGGTTTTAGGAAAAAAGTTGTAATCTTTTGGAAACACTTTGAGCATCCGGTTCAAATTTCGCGCCAAAAAATCCTTTCTGCAAATTTCGACCATGCCCGGGAAATGGTTGATTTTTTGGTACCTTCTCATATTCCGCGCACGTTCGATCCCAACGCTCGAATCGCTCCTTTTTTACAGTAAAAATTAAATGTATACAATTTTCTTATTCGTTATTTGTAAGTTTTATAAATCGAACCAATATAGATTCCAATTTTTATCCTCGGGCACTTGTCTGAAGCCGTATCGAGTCGCTATTTTTTTCACCACTTCGTGTTTGCAATTCGTCGTACAAATTGTTAACCTGGATCGGAATCAAAATCTGAATTCCTCAAAAATAAATTGCAAATATCCAGTACTAGTACCGTTTTCTTTTCATGTTTTCCGTTGCCATACTAAAAATTTCTCCGCGTTTCGTCGCATCATCTTCTGATTTTTTTCAACACAATTATTCTTTTTCAAGAGTCAATCATTTTACAAAATTCTCTACTTCACCTTTTTTCGCGTAATCGCTGTAACAAATGTTTTGCTTCTCGACATTCTGATGATTTTTGGACTCGAAAACCATTTTCATGCACTTTAATAATTTAAAATATCTTACAGAAAAATATGTAATGTAAACGCTTCAAAAATTTCTGGCAAAAAAAAAAAGAAAAACAAAGAAAACACAAACTTCATTTGTTTCGTAGCTAGAAGTGCAAAAAACACTGCGCATTTTTAAGGAGCTGACAAAGTTTTATTGGATCGATCAAATTCAGCCGTGAAAATCGTGCCTTGCACCAGACGACATTTCTAAATGAATCCAGAAATTTATATTTAGAAAGCGATAATTATGCAACTATAAATGGGATTTGAACTCTGATTTTTTTTTGTGGAGAATTTGCGTGACGTTCAATGCACAACCCCAAGCCAAAGTTATTCCACTACCACCATGGCCGTAATTATGAATTATCTGCAATTTTTTAATGACATAAATTTGAAATGAATAAAATTGGAAGATTTTAGTTTAATTACCAGACAGTTTTTCCCATCTTTGGATACATTTTCGGCCTCCAGTCGAACAAAAGATCTTCCAGGTCGCCGACCGACCCAATTCAGCTTTATTTTACTGTCCTGAAATATCGAAAAAAGTTTCTTTTTCTAGTCCACCGCGAGTTTTTTGATCCGAAATT
>JABFOS010000115.1:0-11312 GCA_022817785.1 Amitus sp. ZL-2020 | reverse complement strand
GATCACAAGTTCAAAGTTTGCTATCGAAATCGCTTTCCACCGTCAAGAATCCTCTTGTCTGGAGTAATTTGCAAAGTTGGGCCCTGACCGTTAGCGAATTACTAGTCGCGAGTTACTTTTCGAGATCGAATCTTTATCGTAACCGGATTGCTAGTTCTGAGTTGAATATCAAAATACAATCTAACGATGCCTACATTCATATCATCAATTAATTTTTTTTGAAGACATTGACCATAAAACCTTAAATTCTTTGTGCAACAAGTCTCTTAATTGCGAAATTATAAAAACTCGAATTCTAGTGAATAGGCAACTTCTTAAAGCTAACGACAATCAGGACTGAATGGCACGATGTAGATTATTTTTCTGATGTATTTCGATCTTATATTCGGCACAAACCTTCAAATTATGTTCACGATAGTTCACACAGTGCGGAATGCCGTCAGCCATAAACTTATCGCAGAAGTCACTTTTTCTCAGAAACCCTAATGGATTCAACATTTGAGATTGTGCGTTGACTTCACAGTGGATGTATATTCAGAAGTCACGTAAAGACTATAGGATGACGTTTGGGATAGTCTTTTGAGTGCAGTAAACGAATGACCGCAACTTACTCATTCTAGCGAATGCGGTCTGCGTTTTTCATAAGGAACAACATGCGTGCATAAGCGTTCGATTGACATCTACAGCTTTCTGTGAATTTTTCTAATGGCGTCCAGATCAGGTCGATCATGATATCAGTAGTGCTCGAGTCCGAAAAACGTAACTTTCAAATATTCGCTGCGGTGAATGGGTAACCCGATCAAAAACAACGATGAAGCATCTGCGTTCGCTTTATAGTAATCGTATACGCTAAATTCACGTTAGAACCTCGCAATGTAGGTGAAAATGGTCTCTTGATTGCGAAATTCGAAGAACAACAGCTTTGTCGTGAAGGCAACGTCGATATGTTTACTTTACAAAGAACAAACTTCAATGACGCAGGTTGGATTCCGAGTGTCCCAAGGTCTGGAATCAATTTCGACATCTTCATATTATGTTTGCGATCGTTTACGGAGTGCAAAATAATAAAAAACTAGAACTTGTCGCAGAGGTCACTTTTGATTGGAAACTTCAATAGGTTTTTATTTGAGCATGTGTGTTGACTTGACAGTGAATGATCATTGAGAAGTCACGTAAAGACTTTGAAAGAACGTGAAAGATAGTCTCTTGAGTTCGGGGAACGAATAACTGTCATTTCTTGAGTCTTATAATGAGTACAAACCTCGAAAAAAAGTTCACGACAGTGTACAGACTGCAGAATGGCTTCAACCAAAATCTTGTCGCAGAAGTCACTTTTCTTGAGAAACCCTGATGGAATCAACATTCAAGCATGTGCGTTGACTCCACAGTAAATGTATATTCAGAAGACACGTAAAGACTTCAGAATGATATCAAGGATAGTCTCTTGAGTGCAGTTAACGAATGACCGCAACTTACCGATGTCAGCGATTGCGGTTTGCGACTTTCATGAGGAACAACATGCATGCATGTGCGATGAATTAACTACCACGGCTTACTGTAGACCGGCTTAACGGCTTTGGAACTAGGTCGTCAATAGCTACAGAAGTGCCAGAGTCTAAGGAACGCAACTTTCGAATAGTCCCGAGTGAAAGAGGCAAACCTAATGAAAAACGACGATAAAGCGTTCGCGTTGACTTGATGGTAAGTGTGAACACCTAATTCACGTGAAAACCTCATATTGTGAGTTAGACAAGTCTCTTAATTGCAAAATCATGGGAGCCCAGGCTCTTGTGTATCGGGAACTTCTGAAAGCTTCACACAATCACAACTGGATTGCATGATAAAGAATATATTTCCGTAGTAATTTGATTTCAGATCAATGACAAACTCAGAAATAATGTTGACGATAGTGTACAGAATGCCAAACGCTGTGAGCCGGAAACTTGCCCCAAAGAACACTTTTTTTCGAAAACTCCGGTGAAATCGACATTCGAGCTTGTGCGTTTACCTTACAATAAATGTATGATTAGGAGTCACTCGCAGACTTTGGAATAATGTTCAGGATAGTCTTATGAGGGCAGAAAACGAATGACCGCAACTTTCTGATGTTCGAGGATGCGGTCTGCTCACTCCATGAGAAACAACATGCGTGCATGTGCGTTCGAATGACATCTACGGCTTCCTTTAAATCTTTATTAAGGCCTATAGATTAGGTTGATCATGATATTCGCAGTGCTAGAGTCCTAAAAACGAAAATCGTCAATATTTGCTAGGGTGAATAAGAAACCCAATCGAGAACGACGATTGAGCATTTGCGTTGACTTGATAAAGATTTTATATGCCAAATCCACGTTAGAACTCTGCCGTTAAGGTGAAAATAGTCCCTTGATTGCAAAATCACCAAAACCTCAGCTTTGTTGTAGAGGCGTCTTCTGAATGTTCACTCCAATGAAAAAAAACTTTGATGATGTAGGTTAGATTCCGAGTATTCTTGAATCTTGAATTTCACTTCAAACCTTTGGATCATGTTTCCGATAGTCTGCGAAGTGCAACATAACATAAAACTGGGACCCGTCAAAGGAGTCACTTTTAATTGGGAACTTCAACAGGATCAAAATTCGATGATGTGCGTTGACTCGACAGTAAATGTTTTAGAAAAGTTACGTGAAGACTTTAAAATTATGTTGAAGATAGCCTCTCAAGTGCAGAAAACGAATAACTAGAACTTTTTAATGTCGGGTCATGCGGTCCGCTAACTACGTGAGAAACAACATGCAAGCATGGGCGTTCGATTGACTCCAACAGCTTACCATGGATTCGTTTGACGGCGTTATAACCAGCTTTATCATAGCCTTATGAGTGCTTGAGTTCGAGGAACGCAACTTTCTTATAATCGCGAGGACAAAAGATGAACTCAATCAAAAACAACAATGAAGCATTTGCGTCAATTTGACGGTACGTGTATAACTCGAATTTAGGTTGAAACCCCAAAGTGTTGGTAGATCAAGTCTCTTGAATGCAAAATAATAGAAACCCTAGCGCAAGTGTATAAGCAACTCCTCAATGCTGATCGAAATCAGTACTAGATTGCATGATATAGATAATATTTTTATTGTATTTCATTCTCATATTCAGTACAAGCCTCGAAATGATGTTTACGATTTTGTACAGGGTGCAAAATACCGAAAACCACAAACTTGTCGCAGAGGTCAGTATTTCTCGAGAACCCTTATTGGATTGAGATTTAAGCTTGTGCGTTAACTCTACAGTTGATGTATATCCAGAAGTCACATAAAGACTTGATATTAATGTTTACGATAGTCTCTTGATCAAAGTGAACGGATGATAGCAACTTACTAATGTCAGCAAATGCGGTCATCAAACTCCATGAGAAACAACATGCGTGCATGTGCGTCTGATTGACATCCACGGCGCATTGTTGATTCTTCCAACGGCGTATGGATCAGGTCGATAGTGACATTAGCAGTAATAATGTCCGCGTGACGAAATTTTAAAATATTCGCCAGGGTACATTAAACACTGAATCGGAAACGACGATAAGCAGTAGCGTTGAGTTAATGGTACGTGTATACGCCGAGTTCACGTGAAAACCTTGAATTGTTAGTGAAACTAGTTTATCGAATGTAAAATCATGAAAAATCGAGCTCTTGTGTTTGTGCAACTACTGAATGCGTACCTTGGCAGAAACAAGATTTCATCACGTTGGATACATTAACAATGTATTTTGATGTCAAATTTGTCCAATTCCTAGAATAGGGAGCACTATAGTCTAAAAGGTAGGTATTGCTGATAACCTGAACCTTGTAACAAAGGGCACTACGATTGTAAACTCCGATGAGATAAACATCTGACCATGTCTGTTGTCTCAACAGTGAATGTGTATCGAGCAGTCACGTGAAGACCTGGGGATAATGTTGGGGATAGTTTCTTGAGTGCAGTATACGAATGACGGCAAATTCCCGAAGTCGGCATATGCGGTCCGCTTACACAATGAGAGACGACATTAGAGCATGTGCGTTGTATCGACATTTTCAGCTCATCGTAGATTTGCCCAACCGCGTTGAAACCAGGTCCATTATAGCCTCGAGAAGACTGGAGTCCGAAGAACGCAACTTTGAAAGATCAACTTGGGTAGAATAAAAACTGGATGCAAAACGACAATATAGCGTTTGCGTTGACTAAATAGCGATTGTATACCCTGAAATCACGTCAGTACATGCAATTGTAAGTGAAGATAGTATTTCAGAAGCGGGATTTCAAAATTCCCAGCTCTAGTGTATGGGCAACTCTTGATAGCGAACTACAATCAAAATTAGTTTGCATGATGTGGATTATATTCCCAATGTATTTCATCATTATATTCAGTACAGACCTTAGAATAATGTTCACGATAGTGTACGGAGCGCGAAATGCCGTTAACTGGAAACTTGTCACAGAGGGCACTTTTTTTTACGAACTCCAATAGAATCCACATTCGAGCTTTTGCGTTGGCTTGCGGTGAATGTTCATTGAAAAGTCAGGTAAAGACTCTGAAATTAGGTTGAAGTTTATCTCATTAGTGCAGTTATCGAATGACCGCAGCTTTCTGATGTCAGCAAATGCGGTCTACCTACTCCATGAAGAACAACATGCGTGCATGTGCGTTTCATAAACATCTACGGCTTTCTGCAAATTTTTTTCACGGCGTTTAGATCAGGTTGATCATGATATGCGCAGTGTTTGAGTCCAAAATACGAAACTTGTAAATATTCGCTATGGTGAACTCAAAAACCCAATTATTAAACGACGCTATAGCATTTGCGTTTATTCGAAAGTTATCGTATACGCCTAATCTACGTGAGATACTTGCAGTGTAGGTGGAAACAGTTTTTCGATTGCGGAATTCCGGAAACCACAGCTTCGTTGTATAGGCAACTTCTAGTGGCCTACTCCGATGAAAACAAACATTAATGATATAGGTTAGATTACGAGTGTTTTTCTATCTCTAATTCACTTTCTGACATCTTAATTATGTTTGCGATAGTCCATGAAGTGCAAAATGCCGGAAAACGAGAATTCGTCACGGAGGTCACTTTTAATTCGAAACTCCAATGGAATTAACATTTGGGCATGTGCGTTGACTTGACAGTAAATATGTATTGAAAGGGTCATGTGGAGACTTTGAATTGATGTTTAAGATAGTCTTTCGAGTGCAGAGAACGAATAAGTGCAAATTTCTCATATTGGGTGATGTGGTCTGCTAACTCTATTTGGAACAACATGCAAGCATGTGCGTCAAATCGACTTTCACGGCCTACCGTGGATTCACTTAACAGCGTTTGAACCGGGTCGATCATTGCCTTAGAATTGCTCTAGTCCAAGACGCAACTTTTGAATAATTGCTAGGGTAGGTATTCAACTCGATAAAAAACGACGATGAAGCATCAACGTTGACTTGATGGTACGGGCATACCCCGAAGTCATAGAAAATCCCCGAATCGTCAGTGTAACAAGTCTCTAAAATGCAAAGTTATGGAAACCCTAGCTCTAGTGTATAGGCTACTTTCAAAATCTCATTCCAATTTGGACTAGATTGCATGATGTGGATTATATTCCGAATGTATATCGATCTCATATTGCCTACAAACCTATAACGAATGTTAACTATAGTTTACAGAGTGCGGAATACCATGGACCAGAAACTTGTCGCAGAAGTACCTTTTTTCCGAGAGCCCTCATGGAATCGACATGTATAGGCAACTCCTGTAAGCGTGTGTTCTTTTGAGTTGCGTAAACGAATAAACGCGACCTACTGATGTCAGCGGATAAGGTCTGCTTACTCAATAAGGAACAACATGCGTGCATGTGCGTTCCATTGCAATCCACGGCTTATCGTAAATTTTTCGAACAACGTTTTGATCAGGTCAATCAAGGCATCAGCAGTTCTAGAGTCCAAGTAACGGAACTTCGAAATATCTGCAAGAAAGAATAGAGAACCCGATTAAAAACGACTATAAAACATATGCGATGACTCGATGATAATTGTATTCGCTGAATTTACGTGAAAACCATGCAGTTCAGGTGAAAATAATATCTCGATTGCGAAATCCTGGAAACTACAGCTTTGTTGTATAGGCGACTTCTGGTTGCATACTTTAATAGAAACAAACTCTAATGATGTAGGTCATATTTTGAGTGTTTTTCAATTCCAATATTAATTATAAACCTTTGAATCATGTTTGCGATAGTCTATGGTTTGCGAGAAGCCGAAAAAAAGAAACTGGTCA
This sequence comes from Amitus sp. ZL-2020, assembly GCA_022817785.1. NCBI lineage: Eukaryota > Metazoa > Arthropoda > Insecta > Hymenoptera > Platygastridae > Amitus > Amitus sp. ZL-2020. The sequence continues at coordinate 5,025 of JABFOS010000115.1, read as the reverse complement.
CAAAGGTCACTTCTGATAAAAAACTCTAATTGGATTGACATTTAAGCATTTGCGTTGACTCGACAGTTAATGTATGTTCATATGTCATGTAAAAAATCCGGATAAATGTTCAAAATAGTCCTTCGAGTGCAGATAACGAATAACTGCAACCTTCTGATGTCGGGTAATGTGGTCTGCTAACTCCATCAAGAACAACATGCAAGCATGTGCGTTCGATTGACTCTGACGGCCTACCGTAGATTTGCTCAACGGCGTTGAACCGGGTTAATCATAGACTTCAAAGTGCTCGAGTTCAAGGAACGCAACTTCTGGAAAATCGCTGAGGTGAAAGATAAACCCGATGAAGACAAACGATGAAGCATCTGCGTTGACTTGATGGTACCTGTATACACAAAATTAACGTGGAAACCTTGAATTGTTGGTGGAACAATCCTCTTCAATGCGGGATCACAGAAACCCTTGCTCTCGTGTATAGGCTTTTTCCGGAGGCTTACTACAATGAAGAGTAGATTGCATGATGAATATTATATTTTCGATGTATATTAATCTCATATTGAGGACATACCTTGAAATCATGTTAACGACAGTGTACAGAGTTTGGTATGACGTAACCCAGTAATTTGTTGCAGAGGTCACTTTTTTCGGAGGACCCTAATAGTATCAACATTCAAGCTTGTGCGTTGACTCTACAGTGAATGTTGTTCCGAAAGTCACTCGCAAACTCTAAAACGATGTTGAGAATAGTCTTTTAAATGCAGTCAACGAATAACTGCAACTTTCTGAAAAAGAGCGAATGCGTTCTAGGGACTCAATATAAAACAACATGCGTGCATGTTTGTGTGATTGACATCTCCGGCTGACCGTCAATTTTTTTTACAACTTCCAGACCGAGTCGATTATGGCATCAGCAGTGCTAGAGTCCGAGTCACAAAACTACAAAATATTCGGTGGAGTAAATAGAAAACCCAATCAAAAACGACGATCAGGCATTTGCGTCGACTTGGAAGTGATTGGATACGCCGAATTTACTTATAAACCTTGCAATATAGGTAAAAATAGTCTCTTTATCGCGAAATTCTGGGAATTACAGCTCCGCTGTATGAGCAACTTCTAGATGCTTACTCCGAAGAAAACGAACTTGAATGATTCAGGTTAGATTTCGAGTGTTATAAGATTTTAAATCCACTTTTAAACTTCAGAATTATTTTTGCGATAGTATACGGTATGCGAAATCCCGAAAAACTAGAACTCGTCACAGAGGTCACTTCTGTTGAAAACTCTAATAGGATTAACATCCGAGCATGTGCGTTGAATTGACAGTGAATGTACATTAGGCAGTTACGTGAAGAGTTTGGAATAATGTTGGAGATAGTCTCTTAAGTGCAGGAAACGAAAGACTGCAACTTTCTTGTGTCGAGTGATGCGGTCTGCTAAGTCCATCAGGAACAACTCCCGAGCATGTGCGTTCTTTTTACTCCTACGGCTTACAATAAATTCGCTCAACAGCGTCGGAACTAGGTGAATCTTAGCCTTGAAAGTGCTGGAGTCCAAGTAACGCAACTTTCAAATATCCGGAAGAGTGAGCGATTAACCTAATCAAAAACGACAATGAAGCATTCGCGTTGACTTAATGGTACGTATTCACACCAAATTAACGTGATAACCTCGAATTGTTAGTGGAACGTGTCACTCGAATGCAGAATCATAGAAACCCGAGCTCAAGGGTATCGGCAACTTTTCAATGCTAATCACAATCAGAACTAGATTGCACGATGTTGATCATATTCCTAATGTATTTCGATTTGATATCGAGTACAAACCTCATGATAATGTTAACAATAGTGTACAGACTGCGGATTGCCGTAAACCAAAAACTTGACGCAAAGGTAACTTTTTATGAAAAACCCTGATGTAACCTTTGAGCTTGTGCGTCGACTTTACAGAAAACGTATATTTAGAAGTCATGTTACGACTTCGAAATGACGTTGAATATAGTCTATTGAGTGCAGTAAACGAATGACCGCGACTAAACGATGTCAGCGAAAGCGGTCTGCTCACTCCATAAAGAATAACATGCGTGCATGTTCGTTCGATTGACATCTACGTTTTTCTCCGAATTATCCTGACAGCGTTCAAATCAGGTCGATTATAATATTAGCAGTTCTAGAGTCCGAGAAAAAAAACTTGTGAATATTTGCTAGGCTAAAAGAGAAACCCGATCAAAAACTACGATGAAGCATTTGCGTTGATTGTGTAGTGATTGTTATCACCATATTTACGTGAGAACTACGTAGTGTAGACGTAAAAAGTCTCTCAATTGCAGAATCCCAAAACTCACTTCTTTGTTGTAGAGGTACCTCCTGGATGTTAACTCCAATAGTATCAAACTTCGATGATGTAAGTTGGATTTCGAGTGTTTTTATATCTCGAATTCAGTTTTGAACCTCCAAATGACGTACGCGATAGTGTGCGAAGTGCAAAATGCTAAAAAACTGAAACTCGTCACGGAGGTCACTTTATATCAAAAATCTCAACAGGATTAATATAAAGGCATTTGCGTCGACTTCACAGTGATAGTATATTCGGAAGTCACGTAAAGACTTCGGAATAATGTTAAGGATAGTCTCTTGAGTGCATTCAACGAATAACCGCAACCCACTTATGTCAGCGAATGCCGTCTGCTTACTCTGTAAGGAACGACATGCGTGCATGTGCGTTCGATTCACATCCGCAGCTTACTTTAAATTATTCTAACGGCCTTCAGACCAGGTCAATCATGATATCAGCAGTGCTATGGTCCGAAAAACGAATCATGTAAATAATAGCTAGAGTGAATGGAAAACCCTATTAAAAACTACGATAAAGCATTCGCTGCGACTTGATAGTAATCGTATACGCGAAATTCACGTAAGAGTTATGCAGTGTAGGTAAAAATAGTCTTTTGATTGCGGAATTGCAAAAACCATAGCTTCGTCGTATAGGCAACTCCTGGATGTTTACTACGATTTAAACAAACTTAATTGATGTAGGTTAGATTACGAGTGTCCCGAGATCTCTTTCTTAATTCTAAATCCTTGAATTAGGTTGGCGAATGTCTACTCAGTGCAAAATGCCGGAAAACTGGAAGTCGTAACAAAGGTGACTTCCGATTGGAAACTTCGATGGGATTAACACCCAAGCATGTGCGTTGACTTGACAGTAAGTTTATATCGAAAAGTCACGTGGAAAAATTCGGAATGATGTTAAAGGTAGTCTCTGGAGTGCAGTAAACAAAGGACTGCTTTTTTCTGATGTTGAGTAATGCAATCTGACAACTCCGTAAGAAACAACATGCGAGCATGCGCGTTTAGTTGACATCCACGGCTTGCTGTGATTTTCTCAACGGCGTTAGGATCAGGTCGATGATAATATCAGCAGTGTCAGAGTTAGAGGAACAGAACTTTGAAATATCAGCTAGAGTAGATAAGGAACCTAATCTAAAACGAAGATAAAGCATTTGCGTTGACTCGAGAGTGATTGCATACGCTAAATTTACGTAATAACCGTGCGTGTGCGTTCGATTGACATGTACGGCTTCCTGTGAATTTCCTTAACGTCGTCCAGATCAAGTTGATTATGATATCAGCAGTGCTAGATCACGGAAACCAAAACAACGAAATATTTGCGAGGATAAATGAGAAACCCAATTAAAAACGACAATGAAGAATTTGCGTTGTCTTGATAGTGATTGTATATGCCGAATGAACGTGGGAACCTCGCAGTGAATGTAAAAATATTCTATTGATTGCAGGATTACAAAAAACACAACTTTGTTGTATAGTCAACTTCTAAATGTTCACTCCGATGAACTGAACTTCGAAGATGTAGGTAGGATTTCGAGTGTTTCTTCATCTTGAATTCAATTTCAAACCTCCAAACTATGTCTGCGATAGTCTACAAAGTCCAAAATGACAAAAAACTGAAAATGGTCACAGATGTCACCTCTGATCCAAAACTTTAAAACGATCAACATTCAAGCATGTGCGTCGACTTGACAGTCTATGTATTTTGCGAAGTGACGTAAAGACTTTGGATTATTTCCGAAGATAGTTTCATAAGTGCAGTGAACGGATAACCGCAACTTTCTGATCCCGGTTCATGCGGTCTGCTTACTCAATGAAAATAAACATCAAGCATGTGCAATCGTTTGACGCTCACGGCCTACCGTCGATTCGCTCAACGGCTTCGAAACCAGGTCGATCACAGCCTTCCAAGTGCTTTAGATTGGAAAACGCATATTTCAAACAATCGCTGAAATAAAAGATAAACCTAATAAGAAAAGACGATGCAGCATTTGCGTTGACTTAATGGTAGGTGTATATTTCAAATTCACGTGAAAACCACAAATTGTAAGTGAAACAAGTCTTTTGTATGCGAAATTTTGGGAACCCTAGCTCTTGTGTGAAGGCATTTTCTGTGAGCTGATCACAATCACAACTAAATTGCATGACGAAGATCATGACTCCAATGTATTTCGATTTTATGATGAGTACAAACTTCGAAATAATGTTAACGATAGTTTACAGAGTGCGGAATACAGGAAACCAGAAACTTGGGGCGGAGGTTACTTCTTTTCAAGGATCCTTATGAAATTAACATTCGAGCGTGTGCGTTAACTACACAGTCAATGTAAATTTGAAAGACACGTGGAGACTTTAGAACCATGTTAAGAATAGAGCTCTGCTTTGGAATCTATCCTCGTTGTAACTGAATAACTAGTTTGAAGTCATTTCCGAGGAAAGACTCTTACCCTGACCGCGTCACTTGTGTTGAGTTATTCCATGGAATATACTTATACCGTCCCGGAAAGACTAATTTCAGGCAATCTATCGGAATAGACACTGACCGTCACCAAACTACTATTTTCAAGTTGTTTGAAAAGACAGACTCTTACCGTTCCACAATGATAATTTCCGAGTTTTTCTGTCAAAAAGACCGCGACCGTTACCAGACTACTTCTTTTGATTTTTTCTCTGAAATCTATTT
>JABFOS010000114.1:0-11323 GCA_022817785.1 Amitus sp. ZL-2020 | reverse complement strand
ATTTTGGATGATATTTAATTCATGTCCTTATATTCTTTTTATATTATTGTGGTTGAAATTGAAGTGATTATTTATTAATAATTGGAAGTGATGAAAATCGAATTATCTTAATAATTCTTGAATTTACTAATTCTAATTCAATTAGTGTTGGTATTTTCAGTGATACAAATAATCATCAACTATATGAAGATTATGCTCTAATTAATCTTTGAAAATAGGAAAATGAGGAGAAATAAATTCAATGAGAAATATTTTGGTTATTTTAATGATGATCAGGAAGAATATAATCTGAATTAAAATGTTGATCTGATCAAGAATATTCATAAAAACAAGCAGGTATTTTTTTTTGGCTCTGGTTGATGAAAAAAAATACATATGAATTCCTAAAATTTGGATCCAAGATTTTTTAATTGGATAATTATAAAATACTTAGTATCCAATCTAAAGATGATTAATGAAAACAATAGAGTCTTTTTCATGTTCCTGAAGTAAAAAAACCAATATTGAAATTTTAGAAAATTTAAATCAAAGATTTAATGATGTTGATCAAAAAATATAATCAGGGAAAACAAGCAAGTATTTTTTCGGGTCTAAAATGCAAATGAAAATTTATAAAATTTAATCGGATAATTATAGAAAATTTAATATCTAATTAAAAATGTAGATCCAATTAAAAAATATGGCCTAATATAAACGAGTATTTTTTTATTCTTGCGATAAAAGAATTACATCCAAAAAATGACAAAAATTTTTTAAAAATTCAATTCATTTTTCCCGCGTGATTCAACATTTCGAAATCGGCTCATAAAATTCGAAACATTTTTTTCAAATCAGATTAATTGAGGAAAATGAGCTATTTTTCGGATCTTGGAGATAAATTGCGTTCTCGGAATAATTATAGGTACTGGAAGGAAAATGAGTCATCGCTCAGGTGTATTCACTCTTAGGAATTCTTCAAAAATCTCACCTTGAATGGATAGTATTTCGTTTGCGACATTGTTGTTTTGCAGATCTTGAATTCTGGAAAGAGAAAGACGATTTCACAGCTAGTTTTTATCAATTACGTAACGGGATTTGAAACTAGAACATAGACGGAATTCTGATCGCGAACAAATCGAATACAACTCGCGGTTAATTATTTTCTTTTTTTATAATGTTTTCACTTGAGAAACATTAACATCGACCTGTCGCACCTGGAAAATCACTTTTCAAATTTTTTCTTACAAAATAAGCTTAAATATTTAGTACCTGATGACGAATACAACACGCAGTAATCAGATAACAGCGAAAAGAAGCGGCGATTGATTCGGAATGATTCGCAAATCGCAATTGACGGCCGGTGGCAAGGCGGTGGTCACAACGACATCAATGGTCACACCATATATGTAGTACTCCTATATTGCCAGAATCCTATCTTCTCAATGTGCTGAGGCGGAGAAAACCACTAAGGATAGCGATAGGGAAAATGGTTCATTTGCGCATGCTTGGATCTCCCGCTTCTCCCCATCTTCTCCTCCCATTCTCCTCCCGCCAACTGCTCACACTGCTGCATACTTAAGCAGCAATAAGCAGCTGATCAACGCGCTGTCAAAACACGAAACATCCGCCCATCCGCATTTCGCTAGCCGCGTAAAAAAATTTCTAAGTGTCTTAAACCTTCCGAAACAATTGAATAGTTAAATAGGACCGTGCTCTATTTCTGGCATGGCTCCAAAGCAATGCTTTTTGTGCAACAAAAAGAGATTCAAGGACTCCGGCTTAACTACGCATGGGTAAGTGAGCAATCTTATTCGCGAAATATAAATGATGAAAAAAAGAGGTAAAATGTTGACCATTCCCCGAAATTTTTTTTGTTCGACGATAATAATCCGTAAAAATAATCATCTTCGTGGAATTGGAGTTTTTGTTTAATTGTCAATTTTCGATAAGGAAAATGAGAAAAGTTGTGGTACATAAAAATAACACTGTTTTAGGTTCCCGAAAAGTCCATCGAAAAAGCTCGAAACGTTGCAAGCCTGCAGTTTACTGGAATCGGACAATGTCACCAATTTGAAAATTTGTTCCAACCATCTTCGTCAAGAGGATTACAAAGATAATTCCGGGAAACTTTTCTGGCATTACTCAAGAAAAACAGCAGTCCCTTCCATATCAGTGCCAAACCCGCAAGTTTCTGTCATCAACAATGAAAACTCATCAGGGTGAGCACATGTATTATATGTTTTATATATTTTCGTACATTTATAACGTAATACATTACAATTGAGCAGGCAATAAGTCATAAAACTTGATTCTCATAATAAAATACAGAAAATAATTCGAGATTTTATGCCAATTTATCTGTATTTTGTCACTTTCTAGTTTCAACCAAGCCACTTCCTCTACCTTTTCCGTATCAGTTTAACAGGAAACTAAAAACAATGTTGTTAACGACTTTTCAATGAAGGATTTGTCGCCACTGCCTGTACTGCAAAATCTGAACGATGTTCCCAATAACGTATCTCCGGAAAAAGAGCCCGTGTACCCAAACTCGGGCTCTCAAGAACGGTACATTGTTCATATAGTTGAAGTGCTCGATAATCACAATTATCAGACAAATTTGTTTCATTGAATGTATCTATTGGTCTCTTCATACCTTATTTTTAGGTATCAAATCTTCTTAAACAATTTTCTTATATTTTTATGTATTTCACAGATCAGAAGAAAAAGAAACATGGCCTATATTACCAAAAAGAGAATCGACACTTCGATTTCTGTTTCGTTCAATCAAAAATCGCGCCTTTTATGTGTCTGTGAATTGAGGTTATAGAACAAATAAGTCTTGAATCGGACAAATTAACGACCAGGTTGAGATGAAATTATCTTCTTCCATCTCTATAGTTTTACACCGGAGGTATTATTCTTGGGTTGAACCTTAATTTCTATTATGAAGAAGCATTAAACAATAGGAATCATATGTTTTCTTGGTTTGCACGCTCTGCAGTTCCGGGCTAAACTATAGCTGTTTCTGCACAACTCAGTCGGGAAAGAAGGCTTTCTTTTTTTATAACATCCACTGATCTGCATAATAAATGAAAATCGTACATGCAAAATCACAAACTAGCTCCAAACAATTTGGATTGCAAACCAAGCTTCATTGACTAAAGGACGGAAAATATGAAATGGTCTTCTATTTTAGTACGTTTTTATTCTCGTCTTGACGTGAAATTTTCGAAGAAACCCTAATAGCGAAATGATTCCAAGTTGCCTGCAATAGGACGGCACGCGTGCTGAATTTTTCCGCACGCGTGCCGGCACTGACGCAGACAAATGTGTCATCAATTGCTACGCATATAGCCATCACATTGTGCAGGTGCAAACGTAATGCTTTTTAACGCTTATGTCCGAGCCACTTGAATCCAAGAACTCAAAATCGTTCTGTGGAAGAGAAAAAATTAGCATCCCTTTACTTTAGTGACAGGCGATTTTTCTGCACTGCTGAAAACCTTTTTGCTCAGCCCAGAATTCTTGTCATTTGCGGTTTTGAGCGTGACGGTATTATGGACATTCGTTCGTAAGGAGCTGCTTTCTTCCTTTGCAGAAGCGGAATACTGCAACCTTATGGGATTTGAGTTGCGGTATTTTTCAGGACGCTCTTTTGGGTACGTAGCGTCCCAGGATATCGCAGACCCTCTATTCGTCTAGAATTGGCGTTGATACTTGATGTTGTTGTTATTATTAATGTTGTTGTTCATTGAGTGATAGCGCTGGTCATTTGGATGCATGGGGTACGACTGCGGCACTAGCGTTAGATATGTGTAAAAAACAGTTCCTTGTCTTGGAACTTGCTGCGATGAGTCAAAATACATTGGCTGTGTGGGGTGATTTTGGACATGAGAGTACTGCTCGGCTCCATGAACGATGTTCATTGACATGTTGTTGCAGTGGTTGATGTAACGATTGTAGTTGTCAAGGCGTTTCCCACGGCCACGATTTCCGCGTTTTCCTACATCCAGCGATCGGAAATTAGATTGTGGCAGACGTTGCGGCATATCGGGTTGTAAGTATTGGACTTCGTTTCCTTGCATGAACATTGGCTGTGGAAACGGCGCCATGGATGTGTGAATGTTGTTCATGTCAGGCGACATGAATGGCATCTGCCACTCGTTGCCCACTGTCGACATTGTGTAGGTGTTGTAGTAATGGGTCGCAGGGGGCACATACTCCATGGGCATTATTGGAGTCATCGCTTCCCCCAGGTCTTCGTACTTTGCAGGACCTTGATGAAAAAGCCACGCCGGGTAACCTCCGATTGGCTGATCGATGCTCATAATGCCATCCGGATTGTTACGACAGCTCTGCCACATTTGCTGCATTTCTGGATCCGGCTCCTCCAGATACTCGTACTCGACTTCGCTGATGTTATCCCATGGCAGCTTAAAGATGTCCGGCGTCGTGGATTTGAGGTAATTTTTCAGCTCATTTTTAACGCTGTTGTTCAAGCCGCTAAAATCCAAGAACTCAAGATCGTTCTGTGGAAAAGAAAAAATTAGCATCTCGGAAACTCGCGAGGCGAGAAAGTGGAACTCTGTGACATGATTTGTGCGTATTGGGCGCGTATGCGATCATGCATACGCGTGTAAAATTAGTTAAAAAGATAAGAAATGATGAGGTCATTGCCAGAGGTATGGAACAAAGTGTCAATAGAACGGCATGATTTTTAGTAAATAACAACAGAGAAAATTTTCAATAAGAATTGAACGCAATGCGTTACATGATTGACAAGGTCAGTTTCGCGAGGGATCAAAGTGCTGGGAAATGAGCGAAAGTGGGAAAACTCGGGTGATCAGATTGATCGGGACTTTCACTACGGTCATTTGCTGCGATCAGCTCACTGGCTCTTCTTATTCTATTTTCGACGTTCATCAATCAAGGTGCTCATAGATGAGATAACATATGCAATCTGGGTGAGCTTGAGCTCGCATTAAATAGCGGAATGAATCAAAGTTTCGTCGCGAGCAGTCGTCCTCGAGGGCGAACAAAACCAGCATTCATATTCGATTCTCAAAATAGTCATTATGGCAAGTCAGAAATGATATGATTCAACCTTAAAATACATCGTGCACAGAACGAAGTTAAGATGAGCCCGCGCCAAGACTGTTGACGTGTCGAAAAATATTCTGCGACTTACCTCCATTTCGGCACCGAAGATTGTCGGGAAACATAAAAAATAAAAAAAAAATAGGTTCCGGTAGAATTTCAGCAGCGAGCAATTCTCCAGTTTATTCGATTCAATTCGAATTGAACGTCAGAGTGAACTGAACATATCTCGATCGTGGTAGGGGGGCTATTATCACTCGCGTACGTTGGAGTGTACGTCAGAGTGAACGCAGCTTTTTAATTTTTGACGTCGTCACATTCGTAAACGTTTGTTCGCTAAACGTTTCCCGTATTTGAACGTCTCGATTGTCAAATTTAGCCATTATTTCGGAGAAATTACTATGAAATGCTATTCAAAACGGATGGGAAATGGAAAAAAAAGGAGAAAATGAAACAATTATGGCCGATTAAGAAGAAATATTGTTAATGAAGGCAAAAAGTTAGTTGCAGTTAGTTCATTTAATTATTCAATTCCATTCAATTTTCTAAATTTCCGATCCGTTTTTCATAGCATTTCATAGTTATTTCCCTAGGGGGCTACTGACACTCGTGTACGTTAACGTGTACGTCAGAGTGAACGCAGCTTTTTGATTGTTGACGTTGTCACTTTCGTAAACGTTCGTTTCTCAAACGTTTTTCGTATTTGAACTTCATAATACGAGGAAATCGCTCTAGTGCTATTTGATCCATATCCAAAATCAAACAAATCAGATAAAATGGAACAGTTCATGGCATATTGGGAAGAAATATCGTCAGTGAAGAAAAATACTTGGTCGCAATCACTTTGTTGAATTGTTACATTCGATACTGTTATTTTCATTTCATATTTGTTTTAAATAATATTTCATTGTGATTACTCCGGAATGACGGCTAATTTTGACGATTATAAAGTCCAAATACGCAAAACGTTCGACAAGCGAACGTTTACGAAAGTGACAACGTCAAAAATCAAAAAGCTGCGTTCACTCTGATGTACACTCTGACGTACACAAGTGTCAGTAGCCCCCTAGCCCGAGAATTAGAGTATATGTCCTAGATTGGATAATTTTTTATTAGATCGAAAGGTTTTTACTGACAGGAAACATTACCTGTAGGTTTTTTTTGGAACCTGAAGGTAACATTACCTTTAAGTATCTCTTGAAACCTGAAGGTTACCATATCTAAGGGTTTTTCAAACGTAAAATTCATGACCTGGTGGTTTTTTGGAACCTCTGTTCAACCAGAGGCGATATTATCTCTATTTTGTATTAATTAAAGTTGAAAACTTTCAGATAATGATAATTCTAAATTTAAGCACACTCTGAGATAATGTCACCTTTAGGTTTAAATACACTCTCAGGTCATGTTACCTTCAGGTTTGGAAATACTTCTAGGTAATGTCACTTGGTGATACTTCTAGGTAATGTCACTAGGTAATGACACTTTTTTGTACACTGTAAAAACGATTCAAGTAAAATCACCGCTTTCGATACTGCTAAATAAAGTGACTTGCATCGAAAGTAGTGATTTTACAACGCTACTGTGAAAATTTAAGCATTCGTTGGTGAATTTGACTTTAAGATGTAATTTTACGTTCTGAACTTAATTTTACCGACGCACAGTAATTCTACTAGCAGCCGGTAATTTTTTTGGAAATGAAGGTTAATTTTCACGCCCAAGATTGTTATTTCACTGCGGTCTTATTTATATTGATTTATTTCGAAATTTTAGATGATAAATTAATAAAACACAAGCATAAGATTGAATTAAATACTTATTAACACGTAGCATTTCTGTATGTGAAAAACGAAACTATAAGCAAAACGTTTTTAAATAGCCGTTTATCGCGCTACGTGTCATAGGTTAAGTTGGCAACAATTCATACGTATAAGAAACTAGAATTACGACTACTGCGCGTGCGGAAAAGGACAGCGCAGGGATGGCGACGATGCGAAGTCACGACATGCGAGCTCTCTGAATAAAGCTAAAGTGAACTGAATATATGAATATTAATCATGACATAGCGCTGTCGAAAGTGACCGAAACCTGAAAATAAAAGTGAGTCTTAGTGACTGAAACGAGTCTAAGTGACTGGAACGAGTCTTGGTGACTGAAAACGGACGAGAAAAAGGACGCCACGAGGCAACATGGAGATGCTCAAGCCACCTAAGGCCCTGCTATTTGGGGGCAACATTTCCGAAAATGGGAGGAAATGGAAACAACTATTTGGACTCTATATGGTGGCGTCGGAGGCATCAGACAAATCTGAGGAGGTCAAAGTTGCGCTGCTTCTTCATATCCTGGAGGAGGAAGCGTTGGAAAAATTTAATACGTTCGATCTAAACGCGACGCAAGGGAAAGAGTACGAGACAGTGATGGCCGCGTTGCAACAATATTGTGTGGTAAAAACAAATTAAAGTGTTGAAAGACACATTTTTAACTCGCGCAACCAACGAGAAGGCGAGAGCATCGACACTTTTCTCACAGAGGTGAAGAAAGTAAGTGCGTCGTGTCGCTTCGGATACCTGAAGGACAGTCTAGTGAAAGACAGAATCATTGGAGGAATACTCGATAAGGGGCTCAAAGATGGGCTACTCCGTGAAGATGCGCTAACCCTGGAAAAGTGCGTACGAATGTGTAAAGCGTCCGAGCTAGCCACAGAACAGATCAAAACGCTCGAAGGAGATCGCTCCATTCATGCGATAAAACCATATATCTAGTACTCTTATATTGCTAAAATCCTATCTCATCAATGTGCCGAGGCGGTGAAAAGCACTGAAGGATAGTGATAGGGAAAATGATTCATTCTGCGCATGTTTGGATCTCCCGCTTCTCTCCATCATCTCCTCCTATTTTCCTTCCGCCAACTGCTAATACTGCTGCATATTTAGAGGGTCATAACTCCCATGTTGAAGAATGGCTAATTCCAATTGACCTTTGGCACTGGCGCTATATCTCACGATATCAGAAAGTACGCGCTAGCCGACGATATTTTCAATTTCTGACCAAAAGTAAATGTAAATGAAACCCATAACCTATAAACGTACTCATTAATTATATTTTCATTTTTCCTTTTGTTATTACTGTATACGAAATATAGCCAGCTGCCGATGTTCTTATAATTACAAATAAATTTCGGTTATTACGGAAATCGCAATTCTTATTTATCGAAGTCTCTGGAATAATGTTGTAATATCAAATATTCATAACGATTGGACTTTTCATTGCATTTTCGAATCCCGTAACCAAATTATCGAATGATGTGTATTTTTATCTAGATAAAACATTCAAACATTGATCTGTAGATAAGTTTCAGGATGTGGTGTTGATAAAATTAGAAATCATCGATGAAACAATCATAAAACAAATCCAATAAGAAATGCATTCCAATGTAAATGATGTCAATGTTAATATACTGATAATAAGATCGAGTGCGAATAACATAGTCGTTTAATTCTACGTTTATTTCATAGAATTTCAGAATAAATAATGGAAGTAAAATAATATAATGTATAATCCATAAAATATATAATCTTATATTATATATAACAATAATAATATTCAAAATTGTAACAATAATAACAACTTCATTGAGGGAAGAATAGGATGTTTTGATGTTAGTGTCACCTTCAGTAGCAGCAGCAGCAGCTGCGCTTGTCGCTACAGTAGTGGCAGTAGCTGCTGCCGTTCTATCCCACAATTCTACGGACTTGGAATCTTTGGTGTTATTGGCTCCCGTTAAGGAGGCATTGGTCCTTTGACGTTTGGAGTCTCCATAAAGCAAACAGTGAACATTGGGCAAACTACTGCGATCGCGTACTCCTTGCTCTCTGAGAAAACGGTCCATATAGTCCCCGAAATACACATAACTCGTCGTATTTACCCAGGAATAATGGAACTCGGAAATTGAAATTTGCATTCGCGTTATATGTTTCCTCGAGTTCATTATCTTCTACCCACGTTATCCCAGGATGCAAAGCGTATTTTTTTTTTCAGACGAGCTTTTTAGATGAAGATGTCGTGCCTCTTGGACTTTTTTCACAGATAGTAAAATTGCACTAGTTCACCAACGGATCTCGTTCTTATAACTAGGAATGAGCGCGATTAAATTCATCGAAAATCGCTTCAAATCGATTGCAACAAGAGAAAAACAAAATCCGAGCAAAAACCTTGTTCTTTTAAATGAGATGAAAATCTTTGCCATAAGTGCGCAGCCCAGATTCGAAATTATGACATTCTTTCTCGGACCAAAGACCGAACACATCGGTAGGAGGCAAAACGTTCATTCTGCGCCTTCTTGAAGCTTCTTCCAAATTGTAGCCACATTGAAGCAATAAGTACAAAGCCTGCTCGTCGTCCCGTATGTAAGAACCAGCCGGTAGTGTCGCGTAGTCCCTTTAACAGCCGGCAGTTGAGCGCGTTCCAAAAATCCTTCCGTTTTCTCTTCGGCTATGATACTTGGGTCCGAAAGTATTTTGTCCTCGTTTCCGTAAAGTGAAGCATGATCGTAACGACGAAATCCTTCTGTAATTGCTGCTTGGTAATCGCTCCCAACCTACAATTTTACAACAATCAACTTTATTGATTTCAATTAGGCAAGTCTTGAGATTGATTTTGAAAAAAATTGCGATATTTATATTATTATAGAAAAACATCACCTGGAAGTTTCCTAGAACCTAAAAGTAAAATTACCTCAAGGTTTTTCAAAAACTTGGTAGTAACATTACCTGAAGGTTTTCTGAAACCTACAAGTAGCATTACCTGAAGCAATAATTGCCAGGAAGACCCAAAACCGATATTATACAATACATTTTCCACATCATATAAATGTTACTCTACTATAGAAGGCATACATACGTAGTCATGTTAAATGTGCTGCAAGGTGGAGAATAGGGATCGGCGATTATGCAAAAAATAATCGATTACATTATAATCTGTTATTTTGCAAGGCAATTAATATGCAATTGATTAGTGTTATAGTAATGAAAAAATTGATTTTCAATCTAAAAATAACTTTGTCAAGTATTTTCTCATTTTTTCACTCACCAGTTCATAAAATTTTCAAACCGTAAAGGTAACCTTGTTTGAAACTCATAAAAACCTTGAGGTCCCATTACCTGAGAGTCTGTTGAACCTTAAGTTAACATTACCTTGTAGTTTTTTACTATACCGTAACCGAATATGATATTTGAAAGTTTTCTTATTTGATTTCATCCATGAATCGTAATGCTTCACTTGAAGGTTTCAAAAACCTCGAAGTAATGTTACTTTCAGGTCTCGGAAAATCTTAAGGTAATGTGACTTTTAGGGTTTGAAAAACCTCAAGTTAATGTTACTGTTGGGTATTAAAAAACCTCAAGGTTATGTTACTTTCAGGTTTTGAAAAACCATGAGATTATGTTACTTTTAGGTTTCGAAAAACCTTAATGTTATGCACAGCATCCTCCTCCAATTTTCGATTTCTCGCTCATGGGACAAAATTATCCTCGGAAAAATGATTTTTGCAAATCCAGAGCGGGTGTGCAGCTGGAAAACCATAAATGTTCATAATTTTTCCATTTGCCAATGTCATCTATGTGTCGCGAATAATTAAAGAGAATATATTTTTTTGGATATGAAAAAATAACCAACAATAAATTACATGTAGTACAAATGTATCAGCTAATCTTTTCTATAATCAACTGATAGATGATGAATTCAAAGCAATTGAAAGAAATGTAACTCACAATCTCTACCGGCGATTTCAGCAGCACTTTTTCAAGTTTTCCAATTTTTTTCCTTCACTAAATAATGCCCTTGTTTTTCCTGTAGGGCACCCCACGACACAACACTTCATTTCAAGTTGTTGCGATTCTTATTTTTTTGGATATTTCACAAAATCGAAATAGATCACACGCATCACTGCAAAATGCTCAATATATATATATTTACATATATATATAAAACCGCAATGAGAGCGAAAAAGACAGAAAACCACTCCACGGTTGCGCTATCTGTGGCAAACGTTAGCGGAACATTTTCGACGTTAGCCATCTTAGACCATATATCTATACGGTCTAAGTTGGCCATGATGGCTCATTTCAGGGGGACCCGACTTACTCTTGATAGCGCCTACCAGAGAAGCACAGTAGCACCTCTAGCGGCGAACTGGTTGAACTGCAATCGTCCGCATTCCTCCTTACTGCGTGGGGCTAGAATATCGATGGTG
>JABFOS010000113.1:0-11354 GCA_022817785.1 Amitus sp. ZL-2020 | reverse complement strand
TGCTATACGACAATAGTCGCGTACGCAAGCGCGATATCACCGCCGGGCACCTCGGCCATTGTCCAGGGCGTCGTGACCGGGATCGACGACGGGCTTGGTCGGCAAAACTTCAAATAATCGCCGCTTCGAAAACCCCAACGTCGAAAAATAACGTTCCTTTTTCGTTCCTTTTTCAGGCTTTGCTGTGGGCAGTATAATCGGGGGAATATTGTACACAAAATTCAAGGGTGTCGTAACTTTACGCATATTTTCTGGACTCGCTGCTTTCTCAGCGATCGCGTACATCGTTTGCTATTTTTCGTACTTGAAAAATACCATGCCGCCAACAGGTGAGTGTGTTGACATTTTAAACCGGTTTATTTTAATTTTTTTCCCATAAGATTGATAATTATTGAATTGAAAATATTTATAAAGAAATGAATTTTAATTAATTATATATTTTCCTTTGTTTTCTGACGTAAATAATTTATTTCAATGGAATTATTTATTTATGTGTATCCTATATCAATCTAAATATAATGATAATAAAATTAATAACAGCGTTAGGAATTCCATTGATTAGGAAATAATAAAGATGGGGTGAGACAATAATTGATCGAATTGATTATGAATTGAATAAAATAGAATCAGGAATCATTATTTACCATCTTTATTATAATCCTATCGAGTGTGGAAAAGTTCAATTTGAATATTCATATTGCGCATTGAAATTTTGAATAATACAATGGAATGTATTTTTCTCTTCAGAAGCACCCAAGTTGTCATAAATATTCATCTCCGTTCATTAGATAACATTTGTGAGCTTGCAAGTATTCATTAATTTCGCAAGTATTATTCGTGTTGTGAAAATGTGCGGTATTGGATATTTGTTATTGGAATGTTTTTTTTATTCCAGATCCGAGGAAAAGCGTCACTTTCAAAAGCCCGGAAGAGGTAAAAATGGTAGAAAGGAAATGAGTTCGATTCATTATTATTCTGCACAAATGTGTTTTCTCTTATCAATTCAGGCCCAAACGGATTGTGTGCATGCATCGGCACCTTGCTGATCTAATGACATCTTTCACAAGCCACAAAAAAGATAAATATCGTTGTAAATTTGAGAAGAACTCGTCGGAAAAATAGAAGACTGTATATAAACGTTGATAATTTTAAGCGCGAGTGTAATTTAAAAAGAGATTATCGAGTTTGGAGTTCATAAGTCGATATTGCCTATTTTGATAATTGTGATAGCAAGACTGCTGTGCTGTTGTGAATTGTTCATGGATTCTTTATTTTTTTGACGAGTCGATAAAGTTGTTTTATGAAATCTTAGCCAGTTGCGAACAAAAATCTTATATTTGAACGAATTCGAAAGTGTAACAATATTTTTCGCTTCAAAAATAGGAAACGAAACTTGTCAACTTCACTGTTTACATTTAAGAAGATGAAAAATATTTTTCGAATTGCACGATGGCGAATAAAGTTTTTTAATTAAATTCTTGAATTTTTTCTTGAGGCGTTCGAAATAAGAAAAAGATTTGATATATTTTATTTGATTTTCTTACGAATGCTGCAGATGGGCGTGGCTTAGCTTCTCAGCACTTGAGGTGGCTAATTTAAGGCGAGTTAGAAGCTACAAAAAAATATTTTTTTGTACTGTAAAAGACGAAACACGTCTGTGATTCCTTTTTTTTTTCATTTTTATACCAACTCAACCTTCGAGTATGAACAACTGCTTTTTCCTTATTCTGAGTGAAAATCATTTAAAGTATAAAATGTTTATCATTATTTGAAATTGAATCGCAAAATTACTGCGCATTTTTTATCGCGGTCTAAATTATTCAGCTTCATTTAAAAGGTTGACTCCAATAATGTTGCAGAGATTTTTTCAAAAGGATCGAAGAGTAGGTAAGGAAGGAAAAAAGGCGCCATTTCTTCCGTGAAAGAATCGATCTATTTTATAGCACTTCATTTAAAGAAAAAAAGGAAAAAAAAGTGACTTACAATAAATAACAAACACTTGTCAAATTACCGACTTTCATCCATATTCGCTTTCTCGCCTGCACATATAATCGATCTTTTGTCGATTGCTCGCAATTTTATCTAAGAATTTTTGCCTTTTAATACAAAACATAAAAATCATCATATTTATATATGTATATTTATATTAGTATACCCTTAAAATAAACTATAATTGCCTACGAATTTTATACACACACCGGGATCATTTACACCGATACATAAAGTTCTAGAAAATAAATAAACTCATTCCGAAATCCTTTTTCTCCACAAATATTCGAGTAATGAAAGAAGCACTTTTGCCGCATTGCTCATTCTTCTCGTCGTTTCTATAAATAATTAGAAAAAAGTAGAAAAATTGATGAAAATACGCATAGATAAAGGGTTTCACTCGCTAAAAATTCACTTGGTTTTTTATACAAAAGAAAAAAAAATTCGATGCACGCTTTCAGCACATTTACAAAACTCATGCATGCAGCACAGCAACACGTTCACAGACGCACAAACGATGAGCGCGGAATAGTCGAAAACGTGAATTGAAAAAGACGGTATTATATATAGCGATCGATAATAATGCGATTACGGGTTTTTTAGAATTTATTTCATTCTGGTTTTTGATTGACGCACAATATCACTGGAAAACGCGTCTTCAATCGAATATATTATATCTACGAATATGTAAGAATATATTTAAAACGAATGACGAGAACGATTTATTAATAATGCCACTGCAATAAACGCTATATATAGCGCGACTTCGGGGATTTGGTGATTGAGCTGCGATCTCAAAACGAAGCTCATCAAAAAGGATTTTCAAAGTGACCCTTTTTTTGCCTTTCGAGTGAAACTTTCTCTATTGCAAAAGAGTCACGTTGAGCGAGCCAAAGTTTGCTAGATTAGAACATTCGACAGCGACAATGACGAAGAATGGCGAAAATCACGCATGCGCAACAACGTCGATTCGAAAAATAAATGTTCTGTCGAGAAAAAGTACCAAGATTCGCACGATAAATATCCTGCACCGAATCCATGCGTATCAAATGTTCTCCGGGAGGAAAGAGTTCTTATATAGAATAAGAGATTCGAGTCCCCGATCGCCTATTATAGTCTGCATGGCAGGCTACTGCCGGAACCAAAATGGCGACCACGTCCATTGAAACTCCCGCATTCTCTTATTCTAGGGACTCTAGTTAATCGTATAAAAGTACGCTGATTTTCAATACTCGATCAACAACAATTATTTCTACCCCCGGTCAAACGCGGAGAGGAAAAATTCGAATTAATCTACGGGCAATATAAATCTAGGTAAATTCAACGAGGTATAATAAGCGCTATTTCGAATTTTCGAATGTGTGATATTTCGCTAGAATATTGTAGCCCGAAAACTAAGTTGCTTAGGAGAAAAAGAAGGCGAGATTATTCGAATTCCGACTTGGCGTTCGGGCTGGTATTGCTCTTTAAATCTTTATAGCCTTCTGAAATTCTTTTTTCTTCAGCAAGAACAACTGCGAAAGTCGGACTTACCCAGGCGCGTAATAATTAGTGGCGCTCAGGTAATTTAGGCGAATTTCGCCCGGGACAACATTATTGAGTCGCAAACGGGTCGAATCTTCTCAAATTTAAATTTTCGCCCGTTACTGACCCAACAACTTCTTCTCGGGTTTGGAAAATTTTTCAACTTCAACAATCAAATCTACTCGTACGATCAACATCGGAGAAACTCGACTGCCCTTTCGTCCAGCAATTTTTCGATCTTTGAGAATGTTCGCTGTGTCGCTGTAAATTATCACTCGCATATAATGGACTATTGGCACGAGGCTATTTAATTAGCCACGGAACTTTTGTCAGTGCGCTATTCAAATGACACGATAAACTTCGAAAATTCACATATTATTGCAATAATTTTGTTACATACTTGATTTCATTGAGTAAATGAGAGAAAAGGATCATTTTAAAAAATGAGATGCTATATTTTGCACGAGTCGACTATTAATTATGCGCCGACAAAAGTTCTGGCATGTCAAAGTAGCCCTGTTGGCCCGCGTGCACGTAGTCTATCGAAGATAATACAAGAAAAAGCTGTAGTTTTTCTTTGAAGACCCTTTAAGATAGTAAACTCGACCACCAGGAAGTTTCAGCGTGAGAGAAAAATCAGCCTGATGCTTTTCTCGCGCGCTTTCTCTGTATCCAGAGGAAACAAAATGGCGATCCAGCATACCTCCTTAAAATCAAGCCCTAAAAAACTGCAGATGGTTTAATTTTTGAAAAGGAACTGGCTGGAAAGTTGAAAAGCTTTCTCGTTTACAATTATTTTTCGTTTAATGAAAAAACTTTCATCGTCAATTCGCTAGGGGTATAATTATGAAAATCGCCTCTCCCAACAACCGGTACTTACACGTAAAAATTTCGAAAACTCAATTAAATCATCATGTTTACGAAAAATTTACAAATCTGACGACAGCGATTTTCTATCCTTTTCCCGCGACTTTGAATATTACAACGCACGTCGTCGAAAAGATCAAAGATTCGCGACAATTATCACTGTAATTTTGAGCAGCTTCAGAATTTATACGAAACGGAAGAAAATAGCGCCTAAAACCTTTGAATCGAGGCGATTCGAAAAACCAAAAAAAGAGCGACGATCGGCTCGGAGTCGGGTATTTCGTAAAAAGTCTCGCTTCCGGTTCGAGTCGGCCGCGCTCGCTATAATTCGCAATACAAAATTTCACTAATCGAATCGACTTTTCGCATCATAGAAAAAGGTAAAAAATCTCCATTCAAAAGCTCTCACTCTCCTCTCACTCACACCTCGTGAATTTTTATCGCCGACTTTTTTCATTCTCTTTTTGACTTTCTCGACACGATCGCTTACCTCAAAAACATTTATTTGCAAAAAACTTCCAACTAGATGCATGCAAAAAAACACCTAACAGTTTTTAAAAATAAGCATCGCCTTTTAAACGCGCTACTGACATGTAAGTCAACTCGACCGCCGTGTTAATTCCACTGAAAAGAGAGAAAAGAAGCCACAGCACGTAAGAAATTATTAGCTTTTCTCTCGCGCTTTAGCTCTCTTTCTCTCTATTTTGGAAACAAGATTGCGGTCGAGCATAATACCTCCTTTTTCAGAGCTCTACAGAAACGTTTATTATTCTTTGAAATTCGATCCCGTAAGAAAAATATCAAATCATCCTAATTCATATTAATGCAATTCTTTTATAACAAGACAAGAAAGACTTTCCGTAACGAACACTTCGTGGTGAGTCACGAAAAGATTTTCAGACCGTATTACCTATTTATTTAGACAATACTTGCGGTTTAACTAGTTTTATTTTCCTGTTTAGTTATACTTTTGGTCATTTTTCGTGGCAATCCAAATAATACTTTCGAATAGTTGAAAATGTATTGAACTTGAAAGAATTTGACCAATGCTTCAACCCCTTTGATCAAACTGAAAACTTATTTTATATCAATGTTTACAAGACAATTAATGATCATAATTGACGGTACGTAAAATATTTTTCGTTTCTCCATACGTACAACGCGCTTTAAAAGCGCGTCTTACGCCATCGCTATAAAAATATAATCACTATGAAAATACGCCTCAGGCTTTGCATTTTTCGGCTTCGCCTCGAAATGCAAACTCGCCTTCGTCTATTTTCCACTTTTTCGTCCTCGGAATGAAATATACTTTTCGTCACTCGTGTGTATGCGCAGAAAGCTGAGCCGACGCGCAATATATAATGAAAAGATATTAAAAATTATATGGAAAAAAGACGCGTTAAACTGCAAGTGTTGCATAAATCGTAGAAATGTATAAGCACACATTTATGGCATTTGATGATTGAGTGGAGCGTGAGCACATATTATATTATCAATATTGATTCCAATGCAGATCTTTCATTGTACTCGAGAGTCTGAATGCAGAGAAAAATAATGAACGCAAAGTGTAAATAATATTTTTATTGTTTTATTTGTTATTTTTTTGCAAAAAAGAAGTCAACAATACATTAACAATAATGGAAAATCGACCGACGGTTTCGAGATCCAATTTCATTATTTTTCGTGGCTAACGCGCACTCACAGTGTTTATAGAAATACTATTATAGAAATACACTAATAGTGATTATTTAGAAAAAACAGAATGGTACAAAAGACTGTAGGAGCAAATTGGCTATAACGAGCGATTATCTTAGCGCACAACGCTAACGCTCGCCGATTGCTTACGTTCTAATATTTATATATCATCGTCATTTTTTCCTCAATATGTCGATACGACGCTATCGCTAATAATAATCAATAAATCAGCTTTCGACCCTCACGTTTTACGATCGATTATAAAATTTTTCTACTCTCTTCACACCCGAAATAATGTACACCATCGTTTGTAAGTGCGGTACGTGTTACGACGAAATTTCTCATCGGTGTCTTCTTTCAGAATATTCGCCCAGTTTTTCTACCAATGCGAATCCGAAAAACAAGCATCCAAACGAATACGCACGAAAATTCATCCTTTTTCGCCTCGCAAGCCCATTTTTTCTCGCAATTTTTAACTTATGCCCTACAAAGACGATCCCTTTTCACTAGAGCTCTAGAAAAGGATGTATATTCGAGCTTCATTTTGTTTCCACCGAAAAGAGAGAGGAAAGATTCAGGCCGATACCTTTTTTTCGTATTTTGGCCAACTTTAATTCTTTCTTTTTTCGGTGTGGAAACAATATGGCGGTCGAGTTTATACTCCAAGGAGCATTTTCATGCTGTTGCGTGTGACTTTTGAGTGACGCGTTTATTTGAATTTCTCGTATCACTGGAATTATAAGTCATATGTGACTATACCGTATGTGAAATCGATCAGAGAACAAGTGTCATAATATAGCGTCAGCATGAAAAGGCTACTCTATTCTGACAACACTTTGATAATGGGAAAAGAACACGAAAGAAACTTATAGGAACCCCAGGGAGAATGGACGAGAGGGAGACTATGCTCATTCTCGAAATCCACTAACAAAAATTATGCTTTATTATGGTACTATTTTTCCTTTTCTTGTCAACGAAAAGTGACACACGTTTTTCCGAGGCTAAAAAATTGCAACGAGAACAAGAAAACTTCGAAATCGTGCTTTGATATGGAATTTTCGAAATGTGGTCCAAACTTGTTTTTGTAAGTATGCCAAAATTTGAATGTAGTTGATGGTACCGTTTTATTACGACATCGAAAATTGGATTTCAAGCTGCGATCTCTACATTTGACTTTTCTCGTCGTAAGGCCTGTACTTTGAGTCAATGATAGTGACTGAAAGTAGCCACGAAAAGTGACCGAAGGTGACCAAAATTTGAGCGCCTCGGATTGTCGGAATTATAATCAAGCCGCGAGCCCTTTCCGGAATCATCCATCATGAAATTCCTTCAGTCCTTAAAATTGCACTATTCCCAGCTGCTTGCTTTATGAAAAACCTTAATTCTTACACCGTTTATGCCCTTAACTTCGAAACAAGCCTCGCCCCATCGATTCCCAAGTTTTTCCTCGTTTCCCACAATTCGACGCATTTTTTTAAATTTTCAAGAAATTACTGACAAAAAATTGCGTCGTTGCGTCGTGTCAAATTATTTCTGCGCCTTTTTTAATTTCGTAACGAGCGTGTATGTACGTAATCGCGTGTCTCTTTGGTACAGGGAGATCTCTACAAATTAACGACGCAGTGAATACAAAAGAGGACAGGAAAATATGAGGAAATGAATTCAACCGCCATGTTGTTTCCCTCTCTCCATTCGATGGAAACAACATGGCGCTCGAGTCGTGTACCTCCTTCTTTAAAGTTCTATAAAATAAATAAACGAGTGCTTTCTCGAGCGCAGAAGAGATGAAAAATACTCGTATACCGATCGAAATAAACAAAAGCGTCATCTTTTGCTACTGTGAAAATTTCCAAGTTTGGAAAAAAGCGTTATAAAAATAGGAATAAATGTATAACAAAGTGTAGGAATTAAAGACCTACGTAGCGGACAAGAAAAAAAAACAAAGTTTAGTAAAAGTATATACCTATAAAAATAGAAAAGAAAACGAACAAAAATATAAATCTCGATTCACGAAATAAAAAATAATTGTATGACTAATTATTCGCTATTTATACATGGTACATAAAGTTGCATAAAAAAATAAAAAATCATTTCCAGCTAGCTCGGGAAACGCGTTAACCTTCATTTGTAAAATCACTAAAAATTATACGCGGTTGAATGATCATAGGAAGTACGCACATACACGCGCGTTCATCACAAATTTGACTCGTTAACTGTCCCCTTCAAACTTTCCGTGCCGAGTACGTTCATCAAATCAGAAAATAATATTCGAGCGCGAAAACCTTAAGCAGGATGCATTTTCATACCGACGCTTGACGCTCGTCATCACGTGACTTTTCAGTGGCGCGTAATTTGAATGTACGATGTACTTTTGAATTTCATGCACCCTGAACGAGTGAAAATTAGCTTTACGTAAAACGCGCCAAATTCAAATTGCACGCGTCGCCAAAAGTCACGTGGCCAATGAACCCAGCAATCCGATGCGGACTGAGCGTTAGTCACGTGACTCGCTTCTGACCAATGAGAACGCTTTGACTGTCAGAAACACAATTCACGCGCCAACGGTGCAATCCGCATCAATCCGCTTCAATCCGCATCGGATTATTGGGAAATCGCTCAGAACGAGCGTCGAGCGTCGGAATATAGCTTGGAAAAGTAATACCGATTGCGGGGAAAACGGAGAAAAGAAATAAATGTTCGTCTTTAAATTGTTCGCACATCAAGGAAACGAATCATCTACGTACTCGGCTCCTGCAAACTATTGTCCTAACTCCCCCGCGAACATATAATTAACCTCTGCATCCAGCTCGCATTCCCTCTTTCACTCATCTTCTTTGCACTCTAAACTAATCGTAAGGTATTAAGAATATAACAGCGGTAAAAAACTTTTTCAACACTGAAAAATACAAATCTATCGTAAATGACTACAATCGTTACTCTTTTTTCTTCATCTCATTTCGCTCTTTCTCTCGTTACTTCGCGTTTACATAAAACATTTTTGTCCTTAATTACACATTCAATAAATCGAACGACAGAGTTCGGTTGAAAGACGACAACTTTACTTATGACGTCGCCGTTAAGATTATCATTATTATCATTGTTATTCAACATTGTAGTATTTATACGTGTATGTATGGGTGTCGAGTGTGTATTTTTGAATGTGTTTCTGTGTGATTCGTCATTTTTTCTTCAAATGACTACGGATATTGTTGTATTGTTGAGGCATGACTAAAAATCTGCGAATCGTAACGCTTCCAAAAATCCATTTTTCCAAAACTCCTTTCGCCCTCAAGGAATCGAGGGAAACAGCTCGCAACGATCGAAAGCGTTTACTGCAAGACCGAAAGCGGAGTTTCATAAAATACATTTGTTATATTCGAATGCTTTTTTTTGTTGTCAGGTTGCACGATTAGCGAGTCGGGTCGTGCAATTGTTGACGATGCTTTTCTTGTTCGAGCCGTGACAATCGTCGATCGGTATATTACTGAATACTTGATTTCATTATTACAATATTGTAGTGTGGCATGATGAGTTTATAATTCTGTTATCGCTGTATTTATGATTTCGAGTTGCAAATTTTCTTGTTATTGTGCTCGTATCGTCTTTTTTTTCATTAAGAAATGTAACGTTGCATTTTGCTATAAGAAGAAACGCGAACACGGACGTTTTTTTATTGATCGAAAGCAACATCTTCCGCTTCGGTTCTAACGCACGCGATCTCAATCGTTCATTGTATTCAGCGAAATTCAATAGAACTGAATTCTCGTACAAAAAAATATATAATTCTCTTACAAAAATGTATAGATTCTTATAAAAATCAGCATTCGATATACACATCAGCGCCTGAAAGTCACTTTCGTGATAGAGAAAATCTATTTCGTTGCCGAAAAAATCGCATTTTGTCATTGTATTTTTTATCTTCATCTTTCATTTAGAAAAGCGACGTAGAAAAACCGAACGTTGCATTTTATTAAGATGTAAAAAATATCGTTATCCAAGCATCAAATATTACGGTCAATCACGTTTTTATACTTTTATAAGATTGGCTTAAGAGTTTTCAAAAACTTGTCCTAAGATTACATAAACGCAAATTACGATTGCACTATATTTGTTTTCAAAGTTTTTTCTCCTCTGTGTGAATGTATGTGAGTGTAAATGAGTGTCTGTGTTTTCCTTGTAGCTTTTTCGTGTCCGATGCACGTGTAACGAGAGTTGCACGGAACCGAGATTTCATATTAAAAATTAGAAAAATTTTACTAGAAAAATCCCCCTAGTCGTCGGCCCGCGTCAAAGTCGCGCTCGGATAAGTGATATATTTTATAGATCTATACAGTAATAAACAGTCACGTTTGCTGGAAGATCAACCTTTTGTTCATGATTGACCACGACGACTTCCGACCGACCACGCCTCCTTCGATTGCCTAGACGACGAAATTCTACAAAACCAGCAATTACTTTCCGATATTCCAAATATGCATTATATTTTGAAAAATCGATCTTGCCCAAAGAAATTCGGAAAATTTTAAACCGAAACCCATCAAAAGTGAATGGACAAAATTGTACTACTTTCAAATATATTTACAAGATTCATTTCATCGTTCTTTATGATTGTCAAATTCACTGTTTGAGCCAAACTCTCAGTACTCACGCTCAAAAAAAAAAAAAAACGGAAAAAGTGTTTGCGAGAATGAAATGTTGAAATGTTTCAAAATTTTTCTCGAAATGAAGGAGTCGCGGAAATCGTGCAAGGCCGTCCCTAGGAAAAATGGCGGGGCCGTTTTTCCTAGTGCCTGTCAGGTGGAGCCCTCGTATTGTGCTCCAACAGAAAAATATTAAGAAACCGCTCATCATTCATTAATCTGAAAATGACGTTTTAAAGTGAAATTCGAAAAAATTTTGTTTTTAATCGAATCGGAGGACTCCACTGAATTAATTGATGCCACTTCAATATCGTTCTCTAATCTATAATTCGAAAATTAGACCATTCAGAGATCCATACATTGAAATGCCAAATGCATAAGAGTCTGAACGTACAATTTTGGTGTGCATAACCTAATAAAAAATTTCAATATGTTGAATGTTAAATGCTGTTTGACACTTTTAAAATGATATTAAAATGTACAATAAAAATTATTCAAAAGCTTCAGTTGTAAAAAATGAATCAATACGAAGGAATGCCACATTTATTCATGAGTTGAAAAAGCCATATGATAAAGCTCGTTCAGACTTCCATGCATTGCGTGTTCAGACACCAAAACCAGCTGCCATTTTCCGTTCAG
>JABFOS010000112.1:0-11445 GCA_022817785.1 Amitus sp. ZL-2020 | reverse complement strand
TTCTAATACAGTGATGTAAAATGACCGGTCAGAGAAGAACTAGGTCAGGTCACGGTCATTCTGACCGTTATGTGACCGCAATTGACAGTAATGTTTGAGTGCATCTCTACGTGAAACTGACTGTCAGATGATTTATTGTTCAGGAAATTACTGTCATTTGTCATGAAATGAAAACAACGAGGAATGTTTAAATTTTTTTAGAACCTGAAGGTCACATTACCTAGAAGAATTTTTAAACCTGAATGTAACATGACCCGAAAGTGTATTTGAACCTGGAATTGACGTTACCACAAAGTGTGTTTGAACCTAGAATTAACATTATCTGTAAGTTTCTCATTTTTATGATCACAAAATAAAGATAATGTTGTCTCTAGTTGAACAGAGGTTCCAAAAAATCACAAGGTTATGAATTTTACGTTCAAAAAATACCTTAATGTATGATTCTGAGCTTTCACCTACAGCTTACGCGCTCATTGACAATTCTCTACAACCAAAAAGGCAACCACGCCCCGCCAAAACCGCTAGTCGCTAGTAAGACGCAACCGTGTCCTGATTCATGTCTTCGCACTGAAGTTTTTTTACCGAGATAAAAAAACTTGATAATTCTACCATTGGTTACTGAACCCGCATAATTATGAACAAGAAATAAGACTTCTGCAATAGAATGCATTTCTTTTCACACGCATTTTCTCGGAAAACTTCAGCCGAAGCATCTGTTTTAAAAAAAGATGCTGTTAAAGAAAAGTATTTCATCGAGAAAGTAGTATTCCATGTTTTATATCACATCGATGCCGTCTCCAACGGCAAAATTCACCAGTTCGTTTCGCTCGGTGATGAAAAACGCTCAACGCAATGATGAAACTTTTAAATGCGAGGATAGCTGAAAAATAGGAATTCACATTGGCTACAGAGCGGATCTTACACCAACCTGAATAACTGCAGGCAAAATCTGCTCCCCGCTAGCTACGCAAGCGGTTGAGAATACTCCGCGTGTATGCAAATATGTAGTAATCTTAGCAGTCCTTGCGCTTTAAATTTCCAATCATTCCGCCAATGCAAAAGCACTTATCAAGGCACCATCACGCCTTGTTGGAACTCCACCCCACCTGGAGACGTTCCGGGCGAAAGTCACTATAAACGCCGGTTTGTCAAATGACAAACTGACGCGTAATCCGACGATCACCCAACGTCCACTAGTGTGAATAGAACCCAACCCAATTCAACATGACTCTACTTCGAGTAGAGTCATAAGAAAATAGGGAATAATTCCCCTTCCTTTCGTTAGAGGTTGAGGTACCGAGAAGAAGGCACTGTTAGATCGTTATGTGGAAAAAACCGGGGTTATTCCAGACTTTTTTCGTTTTTCGAAATTCCTCAATTTTTTATAGATTTTTGAATATAAAACGTTGCATGAATTCAAAGCGACGACTGCTAGTTTTAAAATGCAATCCAGCATCAAATATAAAATTCATCAAACGCGGAAAATTTCACCGGAATCGAAGAGAGAGATTGATTATCAATAAATAATTTCTTTCGAATCTTGGACGTTTCTTCCCATTCAAACAAAATTAAACTTAACGACCAGCACATACTGATTGCAGTTATTGTTGTGTGATTTGCGATTTCAAAGCAGAAAAAAAGCTACTAGGGTGTGCATATTTTTAACACGTTACACCTAATTTTTTCGTGGTCTTGAACGAATAAAAAATTATTATCTATGCATTAATATTCTGCATTTCTTGAATAAACTGGCCATTTTTGTGTGTATTACATAACTACGTATAATTCCTACGGTATTCCACATGCCCGTTGATGCTGAATGAATAATAATAATAGTTATTTCTCGATTGCAATATGGTTACGGATTCAACTTCCACTGACTTAAATCTGCAGTGCTCAGCCTGCATTTGATGGTGCACCTAGGTAAATTTCTGATTCGAGATACAATTGATTCGGATACGCTTAACCTTTAGGTGTATACATTCACGTCAGATTACACGCTAGCTAGTACGCACTTTGTCAGTCGATTCATACATCTAACTTCTTGGTGTTGGCTTTAAATTCTTCGTGTTGGACTTATAACTGGACTTAGTGGCTTCTCCTGGCAAAAACGTTCACTTGTCATTGTAAACACAAGTTTCGCGATATGTTAGGAGAGAATTTCGACTTTTCTTATTCGTTTTGATTATGAATGATGATTGCACATGTGTATATTTTATTGACGGCATCGCTCGTCAGGTCAGAAGACTCGTGTCGCTTTTTCGCATAGTGAGTTCTTCTTTGTCAATTAACTCTGTAAGATGCGATTGATTCTGTGCGCTGTTTTCATACTACTGGATCGGAAAAACGACACTTAATTTCCTTTTTTGGAGCATATTAAGATAAAAACGTTGGATCATGCTTCTACTTACGTTAGTGTTGCTCTCCATAAAAACATCGCTAGACGAATTTTCATGGGAAGCTTGAATCTCCTAGCCGATATTCACAAAGTCTGTCCATAGTGACCACATCACTACTATCACGTCTTTATAAGGACGTAATTCAATTGTGGTTGACTCTACAAAATCTGTAAAATCGTTGTGTTCGTATGAACTAATGCAAGACAATCGAATCGAAACAAAGAGAATATTAATCTCTGCTCTTTATAATTTTTCATTTGACTCATATATTACTTGACAGTCATAGTTTATTGATGATCTGTTGAACTAGGACAACAATTACAACCAGGACAACAACAGATGTGAGCTAAAGCTATAAAGAAGTGAAAAAGTGCTTCACACGCTTGAATCTTTTAAAGCTAATAGTTGGATTCTTTGTTCTTATTTCAATAGATCAGACTATCTGACAATCTTGGATTCGATTTTTGTATTCACTGCTTCTGACATTCATTCTGCAAACGCATGGTGAACTTATAAAGGTATGATTGCAATATATGTAATGATTTATTAAGTAATTGTCAGACTCAGGATCGAAGCATTTTATGGATTCCTTTAACTCGGAGTTTCCTCAAAGTCCATTGTTTTGAAGGCCTCAAACAATTTCAATGTTACAACAGTCGTTTTCCTCTCCGTATACGATATGTCAAAATGTTTTAACGGATGAGTATACGTCAAATAGGGAGAAGCGTCTACCGGATTATTTCTCATATTCAGAGATTTCGATAGAAACCAATTGGTCACAAAAAAAAATCTTTTGGAGTTATTGCTGATACTGACCGTGTAGTAGCTAGGTATTTCGGTGGGGGGTATGAGCGGCAAAATTTAAAATCCAGGAATATCAAGGCGGAAAGATCGATGGGGTCGAAGACCGTGAGTCGATGATCGCCAAGGATAGGTGAATGACGAGGTTGGGAGTTAATTTTTCATATTTCATTTATGGTTGAATACAGTGAGGGAGAGAGCCCTCAAACAATTCACGGATCCATCCGGGGGTTCTGCTACCAAGAGTGAGCCCCTCGACGGTGTCGTTGGAGGTCCGAAAGGCCCTTATTTTGGGTGTGGGAAGAGCGCTGGGGCGCGGTTTCGTCAGTAAGCGGAGAGCTAGCCGACGACGATCCATCTCGATCTCCTTTTTTAGGTCGTCGATTCCGTCTGTGTCGGGGGCGCGGGCCTCGATGGCCAATTGGAGGTCCCGACGTTGTCGGCGGGCGAGTAGGCGCGTCTCCCTCCGTTGACGCTTGGCGTATTTGTTCGGACTGAGCAGTGGTACGGCGATGAGGGTGAGCCGATAAGTCGCTTTAGTTGCGTCGGCTCCTCGGATTCGCCGACCAGCCCGGTGATTCGGGCGTCGCCGAGGCATCCACCAAATAGCTCGCAAGGAGGGGTTAGGGCGTTCCGAGAGGCCCAAAGGCTCCGCAGGAAAATGATTTGAAGAATATTGAGATGCCCAAAGGCTCCTCAGGAATGTGAATTCCCGAGAGGCCCGGAGACTTCTTAGAAAGAGGATTTGGGAAGTTTCGAGAGGCCCTAAGGCTCCTTAGGAACGGGAAAGGTAGATTGGGTAGCGAGAGAGATTATTCCGAGAGGCCCGGTGGCTCCTCAGGAACAAAAAAATCCAAACGCAGGCTTAGTCGGTGCTGGAGAGTAATACCTTAGCGTAGCAGTACTTGCTAGGCGGTGGATTTTCTCTTTGGCCGCGCGCCGGCCAGGTAATACTTCGGCGGTGGAACTGACTTGCGTGGGAGTCACGCAGTAGCGCACTTAGTGGCGTGCGCGTGCAACGCGCGACTTTCCTGATGTTGCGCGACTTTCCTAGAGGTTATTTATATTTCCAGAAACATTGAAAAGGAAAGAATAATGTAAATACATCAACCATCCCTTTCTGTCTTTTATCGTCTTTTTGCATTTGTGGTTCTTTTTGTTGGAGCAACTCTGGACGACTTTAGCCTTTCGGCCCAGGAACTTGAAATGCATCCGATTTTTCTTCTGTTCCTTCAGCAAGATCAAAAACAATTTGCATGATTCGCTCGCTATGTCCTTTTCCAGGTGCCACTTGCAGGTTTTCCGAACGTTGATGATGCTGAAACATTTCGAATGTTATGACCCTATCGTCTTTTCCCCAAATTAAATATTGGCATCTGCTGATCCGCATTTCTGTTGCTGTTTGGAACATTGCACGACTGACACTTTTTACTATTCAATTACATTACATACCCGACCAGAATCGTGCCCAATGTAATCCATATATTCATGGTGATAACTGGACTTAGTGACTTCTTCTGGCAATAACGTTTACTTGTTATTGTGAACACGAGTTTTGCAATATGTTAGGAAAGAATTTTGACTTTTTTCTATCGTTTTGATCATGAATGATGAACACATATTCGTATATTTAATTGACGGCATCGCTTGTCAGCTCAAAAGACTTGTGTCGCTTTTTTGCAAAGTGAGTTCTTCTTTATTGATTACCTCTGCAAGATGCTATCGATTCTGTGCGCTGTTTTTATGCTACTGGATCGGAAAAAGGACACTTCATCTCTTTTTTTGAAGCATATCGAGATGAAAACAATAACTTATGCTTCTACTTACGTAATTGTTGCTCAGGATATCTGGCGTTATGAAGTCTAAGATTTGATAAATTGAGAAATGTACATGCATTTTTATCGAATATTATCATGAAGACTGAAAAATTTTCGTGAAGCGCGAATCAGGTGGAAAAAAAACAATTGAATGACAACGTATAAGAGTTTTTTCTCTTCCAAGACAGAGTTTGTAGCCAGGTGAATACTTTTTCAGAATGATTCACAATTTTCATTACAAATTGGCATGAATATAGCGCCAGTGATTGATTTTTTTGAAGATTTTAGCTGGTTGGAAAATTAAAAAATTTACTTCGCATTTCTCGTTTGCACATGACCTCACAATTTTGAATTAAGGAAAAAAGCGCGAAATTCGTTGAATGCATCATATATAAGTATGCTCTTCGACCTTGACAACCAACTTTTTCAATTATTTTCGTGATTTTTGTGAATTTTTTTCGAGAAAACGTTGAAAAAATCTTTCTCCACTTTTTTACCATTTTGAATGTTTTTTTCAATGCTGATGATTTGTTCCTAAGGAGATTTATGGATTGAAAATTATTATTAAATCTTTGACCCAAGCAAATTTCGTGGTATTTTTTAGGAACCAAAATGTGTTGTCGAATATTTTCAAAATGTCTTAATTTTTTCACGCTGTACAATTTGAAGACATTGGAATAGATCCAATTTATTCTCGCGTTCTGGTAAAAATAAAATAATTAACTACTTTTTGTACGGAAAAAATTGACTTCCATCAAAAAAGAAGATATGAAAGAAATCGCACCCAAAATTTTCATAAAATCCATAAATTGCGTCCAAAAGTTGAACCATAACTTTTCATCCCGACATAAGTCAAAATTGATTCAAGTTGAATTTTTGATTCAATTATTTGTCTTCCATTTATTGATTTTTTTTAAATCTATGTTTATTTATTCCTCAAATTTTTTATCGTTACTTTCGTATGTGTGCTTTAATTTTCATCACCAGAAATCAATTTCATACCTCACTAAGAAGATCCAATATTTTTCGAATAATATGAAATATTTTTTCGAAACGAAACCAGAATATTTTGGATTTTCCGGGATTTCCTATACTAAGTCATTCACGAAATATTTTTTTTTAAAGTATTTTTCTAAATAAATTCCAGCTCAAATTATATTGGTAGACGTTAGAGATTTGAAATATTCCATTTCGAAGGAAAATATTAACTTTCCGAGAATTTTCTTAGGCAGTTAATTTTTGTATTAGAATATCCTGAAATGGAGCCATTTTTTTCATTATCCGAATCCATAATCCGGGACGATATTGATGCACTCGAAAGTTTTAAATGTCGATAATAAACGAATTTCAAAATTGAAATAAGAAATGGAGAAAAGTCCAAAATTGATGGTTGAAGGACGTCGAAAAATCACATCGGTGAATTTTATGTCATTTTAGAATTGATTATTATGATTTTCGAAATCCCAGTTACAATTTTCGACATTTTAAAAATTTCCGTTTATTATAAACGCTTGGAACTTCAAGTGCATCGATATTGTTTCAACCTTAATAACCGAAATTATCTTTAAATTGTTAAATCTTCATCGGATTCTAATGCTGAACCATTACATCGGTCCAACTAAAAAATTCATGAATATCGATCCCAAATTTCGATCTAACATTTGACCTTTTATTGATTACGCGAAATTGAGTCGAAAATTGGTTACATTTCACTTTCTCATTCTCCCATTCACGTCCATTCGTTCATTATCTCAAAATTTATGTTCCTCCGTTCTTGCACTTTTTCATCATTCACATTGGATAGCTTCTAATTTTACTCTTCTCATCAAAAATGAATTTTTTAATTTTCCTCTGAATCTTGGTATCCAAAAAAGAACCAATCACATCAAAATTTATCATATCGAACAATGTTGTTTGAATAAATAATTGAAGTTTAACCAAGTTTGATCGCGAAAAAATCTACCGCTTTAGACCCGCCATTTTGAATTTTTGATATCTAATGGCAGATACGTATTCAGTGACCCACAAAAGATTCAAATTCACATTTTGGCCGAAATGGAGCTATTTTCCGGCAAGACAATCTACCGCTTTGGACCCGCCATTTTGACTTTTCCATATCTGATATTAGATTCGTTATCAGTGACCTAAAAAACGTACGGGCTCACATTTTGGCCGAAGGGAAGCTATTTTTCAGCAAACACAGTCACCGCTTTGGACCCGTCATTTTGAATTTCGAAAATCTACTGGCGGATTCGTGATCAGCAACCCAAAAAACCGTAGAAACCAAGATTTCGTAGCGAACAAAGCACTGAAACAAATTATGACCGCGTCTTTTCGAAAACGCAACACTGTGCGTCGTCCGAATAACGGCCAAGCGGAATCGACCGATCTTCCCGTTGCCCGTACACGAAGCTTCAACTTGTTTCCCTTCTAGTCCACGAATATTGAGTACAATTTGCCCGGCCTGCACCCTCACGCCGCCGCGTCTCCACCGCGACGCTTTAATGCGATTGTCCCTAGCTTTTGTCCCAGCATTCCCTAGCGGATCGTCCACTCCGAATGGTCTATTCTCTTCTAGCTTCACTTTTGCTTCGGCTCGAGATAAGACTCGTCATTATCGCGTTTAATTTTCCCTACGAGAATCGCCTTTTTTTCTTCTTTTAGTCTCTTAGTTTTAACGCCGTCGACTTTTTCTTTTTCATCCCCAGCGGACATGGAGCCTTATGAGGATGACGACGACATGCACTTTTGCATCAAGTGCCACTCGAGCATTCATGGGCTGGACAATTATGTGCGACATCGACAATCCGCATGCTGCGACGAAAAACCTGCCCATGATGTTTCCTATCCTGAGATACGAAACGCTACTGCTTTTTTTAGTTCGTTGGAACTTCAGAGTAGCGAGAAAACTGCCCCCAGGCAACCCTCCAGTTCTCTTGATCGGGCTAGAAAAGCCCCGAGATCTGAGGACAAGAAAAGGAAACTTCGCAAGGAAAAAAGCCCGGATGGTAACATTAAAGAGAAACTTCCGAATCTTATGGTCTCGGATTTTGATGATCCCACGAGTCATTTGGGGATTCCGTCGCTTGTTGGTTTTCCTGATATTGTGGCTTCTGCTGGAAAACCCAAATTGCCGCAGTCTTCTGCTGGGAAAATCGAGCCTTCCTCGCTTCATGGGAAACAGGATGAGAGAAAACGGCAGGATGAGAATTCGAGGATGAGGCAAGTGCATTCTGTAAATTTGGAATCGACGAAATGTTTTTGTTCGAGTTTTTCTCTTGGAAATAATCGAAAGCTAATTCATCAGGGAATTTATACTGATTTTATCTACTAGAAATCAGTGAAATGCGGCAGAAATTATTTCTTCAATCCAATCAGTGATTTTCAATGTTTCAAGTTACACTTACAATTGATGTTGTCAACATCCTGTATAAGAGTTTTCGCTTTTCGAATCAGTCGAATTTCTAATATAAAAAAAGTACACTTCAAGGGGATCCCGCATCTTCCTACATGACCGACGCACTTCAAAAACGCGGCACGGATTTTAACGGAGTAATAAATTTTTTTTTTGGAATCCTTCTACGCATTTGCTGTACTCGATTAAGAAAACGCTGAAAGACAAAAAATTGAAAAAAAATTTTTTTCTTTCCAAAATGTTTATAGAATTTTTTTCCGGGAACTTTTTGTCTTCCCGCGTTTCCTTAATCGAGTACAGGAGATTTGTAGAAGGATTTTGGAGAAAAAAATTTTTTAGTCGGTTAAAATTCGTCCCGCGTTTTTGGAGTGCGGTCGGTAAAGTAGGAATGTGCAGGATCCCCTTTGAGTCAACAGATTTATTTGGTAGCACAAAATTCAGTTATCATAATTAATCGAGAATGAAACTGAAATACGCAACTTTGTCGCGCATTTTCGACCTCGTTAAGGAGAAATTTTGTCCCAAATTCATGCGATCTCAGTTTTTTAGACTCATTTGATTGCAACCCTTGCCTTCGGCACGGCCTAAGATCTTCAAATTCCTCAAAAAAACTAAATCGCACTCATGTGAAAATGTACCATTTCCTTACAAGCTCACTTTTCTCTCTCCTACCGATTGTTATTAAATACCGAATTTTTACTGATTCTTTTACATCGAAAAATTGAAATCTCACTGGATTATTCCAAAACAGTAAAACCAAAAAGAAACGAAGTTGAAACGAGGAAACAATTCAAATTGAAAGAAAGCAAATTTCCACGAAAAAATTGGTTTTAAGGCGGAATACGATCACAATAAAAAAAAAAATCAGTACTATTTAAACTGTTTTGAGTTTAGAGAGCAAGGAGAAACGTGGCTCGAGGAGGCGATGCTCTATGATCTTGATCCTGGAGAAGGCAAAGACCTTTCTAATCCAGAACTCAGAAGATTCGAGGAGTTTAAGTACCAGCAAGATGAGGACTCCGAGGAGTCAAGTTTGGAAGACGAAAGCTGCGATGAGGAATCGTTTTCCGACTCGGACGAGACCGAAGATCGAGAGTATCCACCGAGGGAACACAGGGGTGGGAAACGGGAACCTATGGGACTCAACAACATGCACAAGAACGACCACAAGGATGATGAAATTGACGATGACCGGCATCCACCTCCATCTTCCACTGGCGGCAAGTGTAAACCTTCGGAAAACACTTTCCAGGTTCGATTATTAAGATATTTCGACCTCATTTTTAAAGGGGTTACTTCGACAGTTTCTCAAGAATTTTTTACTTGATACAACAAGGTCGATAAAAGGAGATGGTAATCTGAAAATGATTTTCAATTTTTCGAAAGTTTATGACGTACTTGATCGAGTTTTCGGAAATTTGGAAAAAAAATGTTGGGTCTCGGTGTGACATTAAGAAGGACATTTCGCGCTTCCTATTCATTTTTTTTTAAGTGCTTAAGATAAGAAATTCAATGAGGAAACAACTTTTTTGAATAAGAGAAACTCCAATCGAGAATCAAATTAGTACACCGATTGATGAATTTTGCTTTCATTTCATCAAAAAAAATAAAATAGCAAAATTATAATTGAAAAATGCAGGCCATTCTAACTACTTTTGTGTTGAAACCTGAAATTTTGTACTTTAAATTTCCCTCCAAATGAGGTGTGCCTAAAATCGCTTCAGCTGATACAAAAAATTGAGCGATGAATTTTTGTGATAATTGAAACTGATGACAAAATTTTCATTTTAGTTCAGAAAATTTTTTTTCAATTTGATACAAAAAATGACTCAGTAGCTTCAATCAACTCTGAATCGGTCAATTTTGGCCCATGTATGAAATTTCTTAGTTCAAATTCCTTAATTTTTGGATGAATGTGCTTCAAATTTCTCCAGCTAATTAATCAAATTGAGGGATTCATTTGAAGTTGCAGTGACTAGAATTCAAAATACGATTTAAAATGCTATTCGAAAAAATTTACGTCCACAAGAAAAAAATTGAAAATGAAAATTACTTGACTCAAAACAAAAATGTGTGCATAAGTCTCAAAATCACTTCTGTTTTGAAGAATATTTTGCTTATTTTACTGAAAATTCGTCACTCTTTGCCACATCGGCGATAAGCTTGACCATACTTCTGGCACAAAAATACACATTTTTAGGCAAACATACAAAATGTGATTAGAAAAACGTTAAATTTTTAAAATCGATCCATTTTTTCCCGCTTAGTTTAGAAATTGTTTTTACTTTTTCTCCGTGTATTGAATTCTATGATAAACCAAGTGATCGAGATATTTTCAAGAAATTCAGTCCATGCAAAAAATTTCGATTCTTCAATTTCCGATTAAGTGTGCTTTAAATTGCTCCAAATAATACATGAAATCGAAAAAAAAATTTTCGAAATAGTCACTATTCGAATTAAGAATGAAGTTGGCATTTGGGTCGAATAAAGCTTACTTAAATTGCTTTCCACAAATAATCAAATAGCAAAAATACGATAAAGAACTCAGTTAATCGAAATGAACGCCATCAAGTCGCGAAAAACATTAAGGTCACCCTAAACTCGACAAAGAGAAACGATCATCCTTGGAATCAACAGATAAATATCTTCAAGTTCAATATTCCTGAATCCAATTCAAACCCGCCAAGATTTTCGTCGATTTTATCTCTCATACTCGAAGCTCAAGCGAAACCCCAAAAAAATTGTCCGACAAACTTGATTCGCCAACAAAAACCATCTTCCGATAAAATTTTCGGGAGCATCTTGAACCTCAAAAAAGATCAGTTCCCCCATCGAAGCCGAGCAGAACTCGTCGTAATCCCCAGAAAATGGCGCTTTCATTTTTTGCGGAGCAGGATTAATTCGCCAATCGTGTTTTTCAAGCGATCATCCCATTAAGTATCGAACTCCCGACACAAAAGGGATAGTCTTTTTCTCCGTCGAAAAAGCTCTCAAAGTCGCAGTTAGGAATAGG